>PISX010012505.1:38664-60482 GCA_004024625.1 Mellivora capensis | reverse complement strand
GATCCTGACATCCCACTGGCGTCTTCTGCCCCCGTAGAGATCCTGACGAGTAGAATTTTGATCTCAGGCTGATTTCATGAGTGATCGGAGTTCCTTGGTAGGTAATCAGCTCACTTTAGGGGACAGGTTGAACCAGAGCATCCTCCTAGTTCCCCGCCATCTTGTCTCCCCCCACCCCTGGAACTCTTTAAGCAATAATTCCTTATTCCCCATTTCTCTGAGCTTCTGGCAACCACCATTCTATTTTCTATCACTATGATTTTGAATACTCTGAGTACCTCATATAACGTGAACCATATAGTAAGTTATCTTTTTGTGACTGGCTTTTTTCACTTAGTATAATATGATCATGGTTCATTCATACCATAGAATGTTGGAGAATGTCCTTTTTAAGACTGAATAATATTTCTCTGTGTGTGAGTGTGTGTGTCTTTGTGTGTCTGTGTGTATGTATTATATTTTCCTTATCCATTTATCCATTGGTACACACTTGGGTTCATTCCACATTGTAGTTATTGTGAGTAATGCTGCTATGAACATGTGTACAGAAATCTCTTCAAGACTCTGCTTTCAGTTCTTTTGAGTATATACCCAGAAGTAGAATTGCTAGATTATATGGTAATTCTATTTTTTATTTATTTATTTTTGAATTTTTGAATTTTTTTTATTTTTAAAGATTTTTATTCATTTGAGAGACAGAGAGACCACAAGCAGGCAGAGAGAGAAAGCAGATTGCTTGCTGAGCTGGGAGCCTGACATGGGACTCGATTCCAGGACCTGGAGATCATGACCTGAGCCGAAGGCAGACGTTTAACCATCTGAGCCACCAGGCGCCACTCTATTTTTTACTTTTTGAGGAACCACTATGTTATTTTCCACTATGGCTGTACCATTTTACATTCCAACCACGAGTGAACAAGATTCTAATTTTACCACAACTTTACTAATACTTGGGTGTTTTTTTTTTTTTTTTAAACGATTTTATTTATTTATTTGACAGACAGAGATCACAAGTAGCAGAGAGGCAGAGAGAGGGAGGGGGAAGCAGCTCCCTGCTGAGCAGAGAGCCTGATGCGGGGCTGGATCCCCGGACCCTGGGATCATGACCTGAGCTGAAGGCAGAGGCTTAACCGACTGAGCCACCCAGGCGCCCCATACTTGGGTTTTTGTTTGTTTGTTTGTTCCGTTTTTATTTTTGTTTTTGTTGATAGTAGCCATTTTAATGAGTAAGAGGCGGGTCACATTGTAGTTTTGATTTGCATTTCCCTCATGATTAACGATGTTGAGCATCTTTTCATGTGCATTATTGGCCATTTGTATATCTCCTTTGGAGAAATATCTATTTAAACCCATTGAACATTTTTTGAATTGAGGTGTTTGGTTTTTTTGTTGTTGTTGAAGCCTCTTTATCTGCACCTCTGTGATCAGAAGCATTGATTAGAGAGCACAGATCCCTGTTATTTGGAGGCTGGGTCATTTTTGCCCACTGGCCTTCTCCAGGCTTTGTGCTAGCTGCTTCAGGAACACGTGCACACCTGCCGACCACATGGCTAGGAGTGAGGGATGTGTAGCTGCTACTGTGCTAAGGCCTGAAATTGACTGAAATTAATCACAATAAACTATCCAAGTCTATCTCTGGAAGTTGCAAGCCTTCTATAGACTCCAGAGTTCCAAAATAGTTGGCATCAAGCAGATTCTGCCAATGCAGGTGTTGTCTGGGTGGGTAGACAGACTCTGGGTACTTCCTACTCTGCCATTTTTTGTCAAAAAATCCTCTCTCTGCAATCTTTTGTCAAATGATTAGTGGAAAGTTTCACAGGCAACAGCTGGAGAAGACTGTTTAAAACTTCTTAGACTGGTGGTTTTTAAAATGTTTCTTTCCTGTCAAGCAGCACAGTTCTTTTTACAAAAGAAATCTGATATTGATTCCCAACATATAAAACAGATAAAAACAGCTCTGGCCTGACATTCCCTCCTTCACCATTACCCATCAGCCCTACTCCCACTCTGAGGAAGCCCTTGTGTGGGTGAAGTAGGGATTACATGAATAGGTCAGCATTTCCCAAGATTAGTACTAAGCAATGGTTATTAATGATGAATGATGATGAGTGGTGTCAGTAGATACTGAATATAAAAAAGTTCCATAACCAATTAGTTTTGGAAGCCCTGAATAAAGTTAAAGCTCTTCTTTTACTGCAGGTTTTTAATAAATTCATGTGAATTATAACTCCCCAAAAGTAAGATAATATATATAACGTGTGTCAAACTTACCTGAACATTATTTTTTGTGTGTGTGAGAAGTATCTTGAAGGACACTAGTTTGAGAAACTCATTCCTTTATTCTCCAACAGAAGTTGAGATAAAGAGAAATTGGAGTGAAAAACAGAATTAAAGTTCCTCATGTATGACATAGTATTCTTTCTTTTATACTGTACTGCCTCCTAGATTTGAGACTTACACTCCATGAGGTGTCGTATACATATACTATCTAACAAAATCTGTCAGCTGGTTTTATTCCATATTGTACTCTCAGCAATATGCATAGTACTTCCAAGAAAATGGGAATGTAATATGTGATCTCAGAGTATGAGGAAATTATAAATTAATTAGGATATAAATAGCCAAATAGCATTCACCTATACTGGTTGTTGGTGATAGTGGTGAGGAACACAGACATGTCCCTCCCCACTGAAGTTTAAATGTAGTGATCTACATTAAAGATTAGGGAGGGATGCCTGGGTGGCTCAGTTGGTTAAGCGGCTGCCTTCGGCTCAGGTCATGATCCCAGCGTCCTGGGATGGAGTCCCACATCGGGCTCTCTGCTCCGGAGGGAGCCTGCTTCCCCCTTTCTCTCTGCCTGCCTCTCTGCCTACTTGTGATCTCTCTCTGTCAAAAAAAAAAAGATTAGGGAGCATGCTGTACAAGACAAGAATGGATCTGTGTGGTCACTTGAAACTAAAATGAATATCAAGGACGTTACTGGGAAAATCATATAAATGTTAATATTTTTAGCATACAACTACGTAAGAAATGGAGTTGTTTTCTCATTGTTCTTGAAATACATACTACATTATCTGGCACTTATACTGAAAATGATAAAAGTTTGAATTCCAGGTTATTTTGTCAGCTTCCAGGGCCTTCACAAATTGAAGTATTGTTTAAAATGGACGTTATCAAATTTCTTGGTATTGATGACTCTGCCCACTGACCATGTTTTTCCTTCATAGCTTATTAAATAGTGCAGGAAATCTCCCAAAGATTTAAAAAAAAAAAAAGGGGGACAAGTTTGTGGAATCTCCGTATTTGGGGATTTTTTCCTTTACGTTGTATTTAAAGGATTGTTTATGTTAATTGCATAATCTCTTCTATTTAAACCCACACGTTTTTGAGATATTAAACTTTTTAATTACAGTTGATGGAAATACCTGGGCACAAGTGATTGCTTTATACCCAACTTTAGTAGAATGCATCACCTGCTCATCTGCAGAAGTCTGCTCTGCGCTTAAAGAGGCCCTCGTTCCTTTTAAGGATTTCATGCAACCACCAGCATCCAAAGTTCAAAATGGAGAATCTTGACCAGCTACAATAATTTTAAAGAAGAAAGATAAATATCTCAAGAATATCTGATCCTCAGTGAGTCTTCTATGAGAAGGACATTTCTTACTACAAGTAATTCTTGGCAGCTTTTGTTGGCCTCCTTTAAATTGTACTTACCTGAGTTCAGTAATTCATATTACAAGCTTACATGTCAACAAAGCCTCGTGAATGAGTAGCAGTGGAAGCCTTTAGTAAGTTAAACTGATGGAGAGAGAGTTAATGTAACTACAACACGCCTGCTACTTTATCTTCAATTGGTGATTTAAAAGTGAGCTTATGTACAGTTTGTGGTGTATGTGATGTACTTTTTAAAATGAAAGAAAAGCTATTTCATTCAGTCAGATTTATTAGGCCGGTGTTTTTGCACCCTTTTTCAAGTACAAAAGTGTACTAAAATTTTATGCAAGATGGTACTGTAACATTCCACATTATCTATAACCAGCCTTTGTAAACAAAGGGAACTGATAAACTTGTGTGTATAATAAATGGTACAGTTCTGTATAAAATAGTTGGATTTATTATTTAAATTTTTAAAATATTGATAATGCTAAATGCTTGAAGCTAGTATTTATTATTAATACAAAATTGTTTGCTTACATTTTTACTTATAATTTGCCTTCTTAAGCAGCAGATATGCTCACCATATGATCATGCAGTTATCTCAGTGCTTATTTTAAATGTATTTACTAGTGACTATTAAACATCTGACCAGAAAGGTCATGTGAACACAGCAGCAAATAGTTTATGATTTGCTGATTTTGCAACTTTGAAGTATAGGTTATTAATACATTGGGATATATTGTAGTGCTCTGGCTCCATCATACCTCATTTCTTTAAATATCTTTCCCAGCTTTCACATAAGTTTGTCTGTTTTTATATTTGGTATCTGAATTTTAAAGCCTTTTCATATTATATTTCTACTGCCTTTTTTTTCCCCACTGACTAAGCATTTATCATTGTCTTCGAATTATGACCCAGGCAAGATGATTCCAGATTTCCTAAATTTTGCCTGTGAAGTTTCGTTCATTTCAGTGTTTCATTTTATAATGTCTTCTCAAGAAGAAAATTAACTCTGCTAACTCATAAATATAAAATGTGTGTGTATTCTAAAACAATGAGAAGTGTATTTTTGGAGCTAGGTGAATCATTTAAAGTACAGTAAACTTTCTGTCATGGAGTAAATTGCTAATTTTGTTTCACTTTCCTCTCTTAGTGAAGAAGAAAAATGCTCTTGAGTACACTAACATAATTGTTTCTTAAAAAACTAACCTAGACCACTGTATTTTTTATTTAATGGATTATGATATCATATTTTTCTTAAATTTTCCTAAACATGTAAAGATGGAAAGATGTTTAAAACAATGGTTAAGAAATCATAATGGTTTCAGTATTGTGTTAATGTGCTAGAAGGCCTTTGATTTTAATAGAATTTATACATTTCAGCCTCTCAAATAAATATAAAACTAAGAGAAGATACTAGAATTGAGTAATAGATGAGAAACAATTTTGAGGCTATTGTAATTGTGTAATTACTTAATTTGCACTATTATCTATAAACATGGTAAGGTCTTTTTTGGAGGGTATATTATTTTTATTTACCAGAATTAATGAATTTCTATTTTATAATTTCACCTAGAATTAAGGTAAATTATGGCATTTCCTAGAGTCTGTCTCCAGCATTTTCCTTAAAGTTGTAAAAAAAAAAAAAAAAAAAGATTCATTCAAGCTTTGTATTTAGTTTATTTCCTACATTTGGATATGTTAAATTGAGGATTAGAAAACTCTGTTTATCACTGATAGACTGCCAAAATAGAATAACAAAGGTAGTGTGCCAGTTAAGTAACATGTTAAAAATACTGCCATGAATTTACATGAAGTGAAAATGTTTATTCTTGAGAAATAATAGACCAGTTGTACTCATAAAAATTACTCTCCAGTGAAAGTTAAAAATGAGTCAGAGGTTTATAGCATACATTTATATAAATTGAGTAGCTTTAGCTAATATCCTATTAGCTTTCAATACCAGGACCATTCCCTACAGACCAAAGCATAAATGTGTTAATACCATATAATATGGTAATCAGTGCCAGTCTTAGTGACAAGCAAAGTGAGCTGCCCCCTTGGTGATATAATTTGACAGACTTTTCCTCTCAGAATATCTCCTGCCACCCCCAGGAGTCAGCTACCAGCAATTCACTCCCTTGAGTCAAACATTCCTTTTAGGCTGCATTTTCTAAAATATCCCGATCCCTGAGGTGGTGTTAATAACGCAGAGCCCTTGTTTTGTTAGTATGAAGTGGGTTCTCTAGTGACTAGGAGAACTGAGCTGTGTAAGATTACTAGATGCTAAGAGATCATAAAAAAGAAGTTCCCAAGGCTAAGATTACAGCACAACTGAGACTGTGATTAGTCCTTGAACCATTAGTAATAATGTCCTCTGGAATGCATACTATAAATATAATGAGTTTTAAGCCTCACATAATCATTTTTTTTGTCACTGACAGTGCCTATCTTACAACATGGATTACCAGACAACAGGTATATTCCAACATTGGATTACAATTCTTTTCTGACTTTTTTCCATTATAAAAGAGACTAATTTTCAACTTGAATAGCTTACTTTTTATTTTCCTATAATGCTACCACTGCCAAAAAGAAAAAAAAAAAGCTGATTTTTTAGGGTCTCATTTAGTATTTCTTTATAATTAGTGTCAAAGTTTTGTTACTTTTACTGTGTATTTTTCTGAGTAACATTTATTTATTAGGAGTCTGTAGGGGCCAAAAGAAAAAGAAAATGCATAAAAGTCTGGTTTAGAGAAAACTACTTTTCACTAGCTTTCAGTTTTAGTTTTATATTAGCAGCTATGTTGGGTTTTTTTTTTAAGTGTTTTTATTTTTATTTTTTTAGAGAGAGAGCATTTGAGGAGGGGTGATAAGGGGCAGAGAGAGAGGGAGAGAGAGAATCTTAGGCAGGCTCTACACTGGGCTTGCTCAGTCTCATGACCCTGAGATCATGACCTTAGTGGAAATCAAGAGATGCTTATCAGACTGAGCCACATGGGTGCTCCAGCTATGTCGTTTATTGCCTATTTCCCTCCGATTTGAGTGTTAATTCAATTCTTGTTATATTCCTTATTATATTTAGCACCAGAAGGAAGAAATGAACAATTTACACATATATTTTATTTGGAAGAATAATACTCATTTGAATTAATTCCATAAAAAGCCAGTAATGACTAGGTTTTCTTTTCTCACTGTAACCATAGAGTATTTTGCTCCTTGTCACAATTTGGTACCACTAGTCCCAGGTAACCATAAAGCCAAAGAGTCAGTTAAGAAACCGAGGGTGTGGGGTACCTGACTGGCTCAGTCAGTAGAGCGTTCAACTCTGAATCCTGGGATTGTGAGTTCAAGCCATATGTTGGGTGTAGAGATTACTTAAAAAAAAAAAGTCAGAGTGAAATAGCATAGGGTAGAAAAGTATTAATGAGGTTGTCATTATTACACTTGTGATGCTAAAGAACAGTTTAGTTATTATATAGTGATCCAATATAATACAGTCTTCCCAAATGTAGAACAATTCAGATGGGCAATCAAATCCTCAAGAGACCACTATAGGTGGAGTCTGTGTAGTCTGGCAGAATACCTTCAGAAACCCACCTATCTGTAATTGCTATAAAATTTAATATTGGAGGTTTAAAAGGCACAGAAGTATTATCCAGGCCAAGAATATTGTGAATTACTGTTTTGTGGTTTTTTTTTTTTTTTTTAACGAAAACTGTCATAGTGTGAAAAAAAATATAGTCTCAAGAAAGCATTGCCAGCATCCTAATAGGTCATTTAGATTTCTACAGATTAGGGGCGCCTGGGTGGCTCAGTGGGTTAAGCCTCTGCCTTCGGCTCAGGTCGTAATCCCAGGGTCCTGGGATCGAGCCCCGAATCGGGTTCTCTGCTCGGCAGGGAGCCTGCTTCCCCTCTCTCTCTGCCTGCCTCTCTGCCTACTTGTGATCTCTGTCTGTCAAATAAATAAATAAAATCTTAAAAAGAAAAAAAAAGATTTCTACAGATTAGATTTGGCATTATGGCAGATATGCTGTTCTTCTATAAACCACCACATTTTATTGTGCTTAGTGTTGCTTGGGTGTATGCTAGAGTGGATTTTTTTTTTAAATTATTATTGACGATAATAGGAGTTCATTCCACATGTGGTGTTACTGACTTGTATTTTGGGAAAGTAATTTTTAATACTTCAAAATCACTTGAATTCAGTTTTTTAATCTGGTAAGCAGAGTAGTGCTTTCAATTTGAAAATTTTTTATAGATTGGGAAAAAAAGGTATAATGTCTTTGTATCTTGATTTACGTAAAAACTATTTCAGAGAAGTTAGATAAATACCAATTTCTTATAAATCTAGCACTTTGGAACACGCTAGCAGTGTTGGTTCTCTTTAAAGATTTTTTTTAAAGGTTTTATTTATTTGATAGAGAACACAAGCAGGCAGAGAGGCAGGCAGAGAGAGAGAGAGAGGAAGGGAAGCAGGCTCCCTGCTGAGCAGAGAGCCAGATGCAGGGTGAGATCCCAGGACTGTGGGATCATGACCTGAGCCGAAGGCAGAGGCTTTAACCCACTGAGCCACCCAGGCGCCCCATCTCTTTAAAGATTTTTATTTGTCCATTTAGAGGGAGAGAGAGCATGCATGAGCAGGGGCAGAGGGAGAGAGAGAATCTCGAGCAGACTCTGCACTGAGCGGGGAGCCCACCGTGGGGCTTGATCCCATGACCTTGAGACCACAACCTGAGCTGAAATCAAGAGTCAGCTGCCGAACCGACTAAGTCACCCAGGTGCCCCAGCGTTGGTTCCCTTTAAAGGAGCTCACAGTGAGTCCTCTTGTGAATATAAACACTTAGAAATCTTGACTGTGAGGCAGTGAGGAGCAGAGGCTCTCTCTCTTCTTTAATAGGCATATGTAAGGGGTACCTAGTGGCTCAGTCAGTAGAGCATGCGACTCTTGATCTTGGAGTCCTGACCTTGAGCCCCATGTTGGCATAGAGTTTACTTAAAAAACTAACCAATAAATCATTACTTTAGGCATGTGAACTTTTCAAAGCGTCTATTATTTAATCCTTAAAACAGAGATGATAATTAATGTGTTAATACTTCTTTGGAGAAAAGTAGCACATAGTTTGAATTTAGATATGATTTTCTAAAGACATTGTTAGGTTAACTGTTCTCAAGTTTTTGGTAAATTTATTATTCTATCTTGAGAACTTTGTGTATTTTTCTCCTGCATCCCTTTTTTCCTTCGCCTTCCCTCCTTTTAACAAAATTCTGTTTATGTTATCATCTTCTTTTTTAATACTTTCTCCTAGATTTTTCTCCTTTTCATTCCTCTTTTATTTTCTGCCTCTTCTGTTCCAGCTCTTCCTTTAATTTCAACTATACTTTTGTTCAAAAGAAGCAGAGCTATTAGTGGTAGGACCACTGCCACCTGCCTTTTTATTAAATGAGATTCTGTACCTTCTGCTTTGGCCACTGTTGCTTTTTTGCCAAGGTGAAGTCCCCCTGCCATTTCAAAATAGCTGACCAAGTTCAGGTAATGACTGTAGCTTCTGCTGTCTTTCTGAAACCACAGGATTCAGCAGCAAGGATGCTCACAACTGGGATTGCTACAAATATGATGAATTCAGCAAACTTGGAACAATCATGTCTTTTCTGTTATATGGATAGAGATTTCTACCACTTTTCCAAGAGTTTTTAAAATCTGTTTAAATGAGGTTTTAAATATTATTTTGTCTTTTTTGGAGGGGGGGTTTCTTTGTTTTTAGAGGCAAATGCTTTGAACTATTAGCTTTATGTTATCTAAATAATACATATTTATACTGCCTACTTTCAGAAGGATTTGAGGCAGCATATTGCCCATATATTTCATCTGTTTCTAATTTTCTGTTGCAAATCAATATTCTTTGGAGAAGAGCTACAATATTACAGTACTTATCTCCAAGTCTTTCTAGAGTGTATTTGGAATCCCTGTGCTTAGTGCTTACAGTGACACAGAGGTCAGTTGAAACGTTCCTAATTACGCTATAGGCTTGAATCTAGCCCCTCAGGTAAGAAAAAAAATAGTTTTTTTATCTTTGAATTCTGAGGCCATTTTCAGTTGCTGCAAATGTAGTTACATTAAATTTTATTTTAAACTAACATTCAATGAGGAATGCAACCAGGGAAGATCTGCCAAATTGTGCCATTATTTGAGAAACTGTTGCAATATAATAACAACTCCTTCTTTATATGAAGTTTTACTAGATGGGAGAAAATTCCAAAGCTATAGCATTGCAATCTTATTCTTTTTATCTAGAAAAATAAAATAGAATATTAGGCTTCAGACCCAACTGTGCAAACTGCATTTGCTTTCCAGCTTTTACTACCTCTGTGTCATAATTTTAACACATAACGTACAACTCCTGTCTCTTAGGCAGTTACCATATGGTGTTTATGTCAGACTGGATATATTTATCTAATTTTGTGAGATTCTTTTTTAGCTCCCAACACAGTTCTTGAAAGTAATACCGCTGTTGTTACACTTTCTTCTTACAATTTTTATGTTGTTGAGATGTATCAGTTATATATTATAATCATGAAAGTCTCTTGGCTTCAAATCCAAGTTTTCTTTGTGGCCTAGGATAGATTTTTCACAAAAACTGCATAGTTATAGCTGTGATTACTTTTAGATTTTTAATTTGCTTTACAGTTACCACTCAGCACGATTCTAGGTTTTTAATTATGTTCCAGCACTACTAGTTTTCTTAAGATTGTAGCTTAAAAATCATAGCTACTTCGGCAATTTACTTTCAGATCTGATCAATGATTCATTTTCTTCTTTAATATACTTTGTGTTTGCTTTCTCATCCCCATTAGGTTCAACATGTTAAAGACACCCACATAATTGGCTCTGGTTAGAGACTTCATAAGTAATGATTCAAATATGTTTAGGGTGGTTTATAGAAATGGTCAAATTAGAAAAACTTTTATAAAGTGGAATAGTAGGGATGTGTTTTGAGAGCTTTGTTGAAACTACTAATATGTAAAATAAAAATTAAAAGAATATAAAATCAGAAGAACATTATGAATTATCTTGCAGCTGTTTGGAAAGAAAGTAGATTTAGAACTTTGTGTAAAAATTCTAGGTAAGTAAACAATCCTCATGTAGATTAGGCGCCTTTAATAATTTATTTTGTTTTATAAGCATTCCTATTTATTTTTAATTTAGTGAGGCCTGATGAGATGGCCTGTCTATAGCAATGTCAGACCACCCTCTAGTTCTCAAAGAACAATAGTTTAAATTTTAAATTTTAAACAATAGTTTAAAGTTTCTTTTTTGAGAACCTCTGTTGTGTAATAAATGTATTGTATACTGAAAAATACCTGCATGGTATTTTTTTTATTCTATCTTGAGAACTTTGACTATGTATTTTTCTTCCTTTTTCCTCCCCCATCCTTTCTTTCCTTCGCCTTCCCTCCTTTTAAAAAAATTTGCTATGAAGCAAATAGGTGTAGTTATAATAAATTTTCTAATTTCTCTTTTTAAACATCATTTGTAGAGTACCTAGTATGCGTCAGCCAGGGCTCTACCTTTATTATTCCTTTTAACTCTCACAGCAGTCCTACAAAGAAGTTTTGTATATTATACTCAGTTTACAGAGGAGGATATCAGGGTTTAAAGGCTGAAGTGACTTGCCTAGAGTCACACCGTTATTCTGTGCATTAGCATGTCTTGCTTCAAAAAGTTTTTTTTTCCACTACAATGTGCTAGTTTCACATCTTAAAAAAACATTTTCTCCATTAAAATTCAAGCCTTACTAAAATAAATCTAAAATATGTTTTGGACAGTTATTTCTATGAGTAGGCATTGGGACATAACAAAGAATTTCAAATACTGTGACACAAGATGTCTAATGGCTGTGACCTCCAGAGCTGCGTTGTGTTTTTTTAAAATTACTGGTTCAGGACAGTTTGTAACATCTTACTGATTTGTAGTTTGTTATAAGAGGTTATATTATAAGCAGTAGCATAGTGATGGAGAGCCCAGAGTGTGGGGTCAGATTTCCTAAATTCAAATCCCAGCTGTGTGTGACCTCGGGCAAGTTAATTAATCTGTTCTGGTTTTTTCATCTGTAAGTTGGATTTAATAGTAGTGTTTAACTCGTATAAGAGTTGTTTATTAGGATTTAAAAAAGAGTGTTGTAAAGCACTGTCTCTGGCACCTAGGTTGATGTTACATAAATAAAATAATGCATTTGATACACATCATCCAAGACATGAGCAGAAAACCTATGCCTTCTCACAAGACCACTTTTTTTGCCTTTTACAGGACAACTACTGTGTGCTCATAACTGTCCTTTCTATATGCACAGTCACTGGGAGCTCTTAGGTGCTTATAGCTACTTGAGGAAACCACATACATAAAATAATACAAGACTGTATACAGAATACTCGTGTCCTTGGCAGTTTCCATTATTTGTTAGCCATTCGGTTAGTCTCTGTCCTCATGGAATTTAGTTTTGAAGGAAATACAGATCTTTAACGAGTATACAAAGTACTGTGAAAGACAAGTACAGGGATCTATGGAATGACAGAGTAGGGAAACTTGGCCTAGTCTTATGTGGCTTATTATATCTTGCTAATATTCAGAAGGAAGATCAATTTTAAAAAAAATGAAATGGCTTGATGGTAGAGATAGGATTTTCAATGGTCCTTGAGGGGTAGGTAGATTTTTGCCCCCGGGTGGGGCCAAAAGATCTTAGAGGGTATTTCAGGTAAAAACCAATAATGTAAGCAAGGTGTACTGTGAAATAATGAGGTACATTTTGGTGTGTTGTGTGAAACAAGGTTGACTATAAGTGATTGAGGCCCATTGATGAAATTCTTTTGAGAGCCAAGTGGACTAGATTTCTGATGGCAGGAGCTTGGAGTGATTATTTTGGGGAGTAAATTATGAAACTAAGGAAGATAAACTTGTAGTTAGAAGCAGGAGAGAGTCGAAGGAATATAGACCAGGGAAAGCTGAGGTAGAAACTTGCAATTTTCCTGCTGTGTGGTCATGGATTATCATGGATTATCAATCCATGATATATTATCATGGATTGATAAACTGAGGGCAGTCACTCTGGGAAAGCATAAGATTCTGTGTATCATGGCTGGAACGAAGACTGTTGGTAAGAACACGCCATGTCTGGATGAGGAATATGTTGGTGTCAGCACTGTCAAAAACTTTAATTGTGGAAAGGAATTGGGTTAGGCTGAAGTAGTATAGTGACTAAATTTAGTTGGAAACTTTATTGCTCTAATGTATACTGTAGACCGAACAACTGAAAATTTGAATTTGAAAATCTGTGCTATTATGACAGACGACATTTGCTATGAATGCAGAATAATGGGGTCCACTGGTGCACTGAATGAAAAGTGGAGGGTGATGCCATGGCAGCCCAATCATTGTTTATCAGGACAGGTGGTACAAATCATAGTGAAACTATTACTAAAGGTTCTGCAGACTTTGTGGTAAGCATCAGTATGATGCGTAGTCAAATTTCTGCTTTTGTCAAGTAAAGCACTTAATTCCAAGTGTGTTCTATATACACACAAAAATACATTAAAAATACAGAAATGCACACATAAAATACAGAAATTTTATTAATTGGAAATATTTCACAGTGACATCCCAGGCAAGCTACCTTTAGTAGTTGCTTTAAAATGCTTACAATAAGCGTAACATTGAGATCTGTTAGCGGATAGTTGAGTATATTCTATTTTCTGAATTTGCATATTACACACAAATGTTATTTGTTTCGAATTATGTCAGGCAGGGTTTGTAGTAATTTGAAAACTTGTTCGTGAAATTGTGTCCCGTCGCTAATAGTATAGAGAACAGAAACGAAAGAAGTGTTAATGTAATCTTTACTTTGCAATGAGACTCTTGGTCGTGAGGATCTTTGATTCAAAATTACACTGTTTTTAAGGGCGGCGGGGGGGGGTGGAATCTTACTCTTTCAAAAAGAAATTATACACGAATGTCCCTTATGCACTGTTACCGTATTTTAGAACCTGTTGCCAGCATTAAAGGATCAAACTGTGCAGAAGTCGGTACCACGACTAAACAGTCTTCAATTCCAACATTCTTTACTTTTGCTATATGTAGTCTGTATTTGCAGAAGATTGATGACTAACAGGATTACCAGATTTAACAGATAAAAATATAGGACGCCCAGCTTAATTTGAATTCCAAGTAATTTTTAAGTACAAACTAAAAATCATTCGTTTACCTGAAATTCCAATTTAACTGGACGCTCTGTATTACATCGGGCAAACTCTGATTATTTCATCTTTAACATGATTTGCTAACTTAGAGAAAGCTCTGTATGTGAGCAAAAAGTAACTTGCCTGGACCAACAGCAAATAAGACTCACAGTAAGACGGCCCTCCCCCAAACTTGGCCTTTAAAAAAACAACTTGGCCTTTAAAAAACAAAACAAACCACACACACACACACACACACACACACACACACCCCACTCCCAAACTTGGCCTTTAAAACACCCCCCCACCCCCCACACACATCCCCCCCCACAGAAGTCCCAGGAGCCTGCGCATTAAAGCGAGCAGCGCAGCAGCTTTCCCGCCGGTTTTCTCCGAAATGCAGCACAGTTGGTACCCGCAGGGTGGAGCGCAAATGGCCGTGTCCTTGCGGGATAGGAAAGGAGGTGCCGGAAACTTTGAACCCCGGGCAGGGTACAACGTGTCCACTTAGACGGCGGTAAGTGCCGCCATTTTCTTTGCGGGCAAAAACTGGGGGAAGCTAGGGGCTCAAGTTTGCCCCGTTAAACTCATGGCGGGGCACAGCTTGGCCTCAGCACTTCGGTGACGTGGAATTGGGGTCCCCCTTTTGGGGGCTGATTTCTAGTGACACGTCGAAATTTGCCAAGGCGGGGAAACGGGACGCCGCCTCTCTCCCGGATGTAAGATGGCGGCGCGGGGGGCGGCCTGGCGGGGGCGGTCACGTGGGGAGGAGTAGCGCGCGAGCCTCCTTAAGTGATCTCTATGGTTCGTCCGGAGGCACAGGAGCAGCGAAGCGCGAGACCGACTGTGTGTCCTCACGCGCGCAGAGCTACCGGAGCTGCCACACGGCTCGCCGCCCGGCTCGGTTTCAGTTTTACGGGGCTTTTGTTTTATTCTCGCCTCCTGCAGAGGTGTACGGGATTTCCCCGAAGGGTGCTGGGGTGCTGGGGAACTGGTGGCTTCGGGACTTCCGGGCTGCGACGTGGTTTCTTATCGGGGTTGCCGGAGCGGGAGTCCTCGTCTGAGGGAAGCGCCCCGGGCGTTCGTCCGAACGGAGAGCCTGCCCGGAGCCGGGTGCAGGACGCGTGGCGGCGGCGGGGGCCCGGGCGACCGGCCCGGCCTCCGCCCAGCCCCCACCGCGGGCTCGGGGCGGGGAGGGCCGCGGGCGGCGCACCCCGCAGACGTGGCGGGAGCGTGGCGGGGACGGTCCGGAGCTCCTGGCAGGCGTCGGGCGGGGAGTGGGAGCGCGACTCGCTGACTCAGGGAGCGTCTTGATTGCACCGGCGTCTGGCTGCGCTTTTGCCGCCCATTTCCTGCTTTCGAGTGGCCCAGGGGACGCGCTCCCCTCGGAACAGCGGAGGAAGCGGCTGCGTCTGCCAGGTCCCCTCCGCACCTCTTCTTTCAGCAGAGCGGCCGGCCCCGCAGAGGCCGCCCGGCCCGGGCACCCACGCCGCCTCTGCCTCCGGCCGCCGGCGCTCTCGGGGTGCGCCCGCCGCGGCCGGGTGGCGCGGCGCTGGGCGGGGTCTGCGGGCGCGGCGGGGAAGGGCTGGGGCGCCGGCCCGACGTCGCGCCGGAGGAAGGACGGAGGAGAGCTGCGGCCGCCTCGCTCGCCCTCGGCTTGGTCCGCTGCCTCCCCGACACCATGGCCCTGGCTGAGGTAGTAGTTTGTGCTGTTGGTCGGGTTGTGACATTGCCCGCTGTGGAGATAACTGCGCAAGCTACTGCCTTGCTAGTGCTGGTGATGCTCAGCGCCGCGGAGGACAATGGCTGGGAATCCCCTTTGTTTTCTGGGGCGCGGGGATCGCCCGCGGAGCCCCGGCGCGTGGCCGCCGCGGAAACCGTTAGTTCTGCGTGTTCCTGGAGGGAGGAAGCGATTGCGGGGAGAGGGGCGGACCGGCGGGCGCGTGTTTTAGAGCAGGGAAAGAGCTCAGCCTTGGGTTCGCTCTTGACTCTCCAAGAAAGGAGTGAAATTGTGTAAGATGTTAACAGATAACTTTTCCACCCTCGTTTGTTTTTTAACGCTTCTCGTAGCGATCGGTGCGCGAGGGAGTGTTTACCTGTTTTACTTCATTCTTTAGCTGGAGGTCGGAGTGGAGTGAGCTGCCCTCTTGGGCAGAACTGGCATGGGGGGCGGAATAGTAGACTCGTTAATTATAAAGTTTATGCCTTAACATTTTGAATCCGGTGTTTTTGATCTGTTCCCTCAGTAAATTTAAGAGTATTAGAAATGTAAACCTAAAGCAATTAAAAGTTTCTCTTTAAACTTTGTTTGCAACTCTTTGAATGAGAAGATTGCATTTATAGTTAAGTGTACTCGAGATTTTTTTAACGTGTGAGACAAATAAATTTTTTCTACAGTGTGCTGTGTGTTTGTTTTTTTTATTTTTTTTCCTTTCCCTTTTCGTTTAACAATGGGGCTACAATTTTGCTGGTGTGGGATTTTGTTTAGATGGCTTTTCTTTGGTTTTTTGATTCTTAGACTTCTTAGTTTATGTCATTGCATTTTACTATGAGAGGGAAGAATCTCGGTAGGAATTAAAAGGATCGTTTCAGGATACTTTGGGTTTAAAATTTAATAATGCCCATTTCGTGTGAAGTACAACTACTCCAAATAGGAAGCACAGTATATATGAAGAAAATGTAGTTTGGGATAACTAGTGAAATTTCTCGATATTTTAAATACCTTAAGTTGGGTGGAAAAGGAGACAGTTTTTAAAATTTTAATTTCACTGAGCTGAATCAGTGGTAAATGTTAGTAGTTTCCTTAAAAATACTGGTTTTTTATTTTTCAGAATCAGCTTTGAATACAATGTAATCACAAAACTTGGGGTTTAATTTTTGATGCTTAAATGGGAAAAAAAGCAATTCTTGAAGGAAAAAAGTCATATAAGAAGAAAAAAATTTTTTCACAGATCAACTGCATCCTTTTCCCTTCAATAGGAGTTTGATACTTGTGTAATTTAAAAGTGATCCAATAAGTGTGCCTTGATTTGGTTTTGGTTTAGCTTTGAGAGATAACCTTAATCTGATCTCATCTGGATGGAGCTGCCCTACTGGGAAGGACAGTAAAGAACCTTATGTTGAATCTTAAAATGCAGAAAATACTTGAGTGTTGGTTCATTGAGCCTGATTTTCTTGATATCAAAGAACATTGTAAATCCAGGACTTTATTAAGTGCCAAAGTGCTATGTCAAATCTTGATTTATGGAGAAACTAATAATAAAATTCTAATTGCACTATGATACTTTTCATTTTCCAAGACACTTCATTCAAATTGCAAAGCTAATCCTCACCCAACAGCCGTCATCATTTTCCCACTACACTGTTTAACATTTTATAGAGGATCAACAGTTGCTAATCTCTACACCAAAGTATTACAAATTCTGCTGGTAATTTGTTGAACTTCAAAATAGATCAGCATATAGGAAACTACAGTTAGTAGTCATAGTTTATCCTCTGTTTTAAAAGTAAATTTCACCCAGAACTATGTATTGCCCACATAATAGGAACAGTTTTGAGTTATTGGATATAAGGGTACTTCCTTCCATATGTTATTCTTTTTTTCCAAATTAAAAGAGAAGATACTGCTCCCAGCCAACTTACTATTAATACTCTAGTTATATTAATGCTATAATCTCCAACTTAAAAACACTATCAGCTTTTCACTTTTATATTCCTGTGCAAGACCAGAGAAAATTACCTATTGAACATTTTGACTTGACGGTTTCCTACAGGATGAATTTGCCTTATTCAAAAGTACAATTTACAACTTTGGTATTTTTGACATTTGTTTTGAACAAATTAACATTTTGGTTAAAGACCTGTTTTCAAGCATTTACGTAATTTGTATTAGCAAAAGCCACTGATGGGAAAGAATAAGGCAGTATTTTGGGTGCTTTTCCCAAGTTCCTCCCAAAGGAAATATGGGCTGTGGTAATTGACGTTTTAATGTCATTCTCAATTATTGGAATTATAGATGTTATTATAGGACATCTGGAGAAGATTCTTGGGAAACAGTTTTGCTTCAGATGCCCCAAAGTTAGAGTTCCTGATTTAGTCTTACATATAGAAAACTTTTGTTAATAAGCTATTTAAAAATACAATTACCTTTTGTTAGGTAGACAAGACTGATCAGCAAGGGTGCACTTAAGACATACTGTGTCTTGTGGAGTAACCCCAAGGGAATTGTTGCCAAAGGAACCTAACAGCAGAGATTAGCTCTTCAGTGTATAGGAACAAGATGCCAAGAAGGCTGTGAGATTTCTTTATAACTATATGTTCTTGTTCCATATTGTTTATTACAGCCCACCCTCTCCATAATAAACCTGACAAGGGAAAGGAGTTGCTTCACAGAATACTCCCCTATAATTTCTGCAACAAAAGGAAATTAGGACAATCGTCAAAAATAAGGCTAGATTGGTAACAAGTAGAGAAATTAGGACCATTTTTGCAAAATCTGTAAAGCCCTTGGAACCACTGATACCTAGATAAGGCAAAAATATTAAGATCACCTGTATGATTGTCTAATGCAATTCATTATTTTTGTTAGATCATTATGGTTGGGTACCATGGGGAAAGCAGAAAAATTGTATGGCTAGGTCACTGCCCCAATGGAACATCCCTTTAGAAAAGATACTACATGAAGTGGTTAAAGTGTGACAGGTGGGAAAAGCATTAGTGACCTAGTTCACTTTTAAGACCTGGCAGAAAAGTGGGTGCAAGAGCTGAGGGAAGAGGCCTATGGAGCACTTAGAATAAATCATGTAGCTTAGAGAGGTCTCTTGATTAGGTTTATTGCCACTGGGAGAAAAGTAGAGTTGGGATCCTGGAAGTGGGGGATACAGCTGTAGTTGGTACTGAGTGATACTCTGGGTGGCTGACACTTCAATCTTGCTTAGCTACTAATAGCTAGGGGTGTCACCTGAATTATTTTAAGAGAAATACTACTAGTTTTATTTGAATGTAGTCTGCTTTCTTAAGTTGAGAGTTCTATATTTTGGATTAGTTAAAATTTCACTTTATAGCTACCTTTTTAAAAAATTGCTCTTTGGTTTGGATGTAATGGAATTGTGTCTACACAGACTTCTGGCTGCTGAATTTGAATAGGGTTCTTTAAGCTACACTGTTGATACCTAATGCGACAGAGTTGGCCTTTAATTATATCAAATATGAACAAAACTAAGATACAAGTTTTGTGTTGGTTTTAAAAGATAAATTCTGCATTCTTCTTTTCAACTTCAAACAACACTTTCTGAAAATACACCGTTTGCTTTCAGTTGGGTCTCAAATTCTGTTCTCTTATAATTGGGAGTGTTTTATCACGAAGATCCAGATTTCTCAAAAGGCCAAATAGTATCAAATGTCACAGAACAGTCAAGTACATTAAGGACTAAAAAGTGTCCATAGACATTGGTAATTTAGGTCATTGTTTTATAAATGAAAAATCTCACCTCTCTTTGGTTAAATAACAAGCTACAATTATGTGCGTTTCATACCACTTTGAATATAACTAACAAAAAAGTATTAAGATTCAGAAGTTGCTGTTTCAGGGGCGCCTGGGTGGCTCAGTAGGTTAAGCCACTGCCTTCGGCTCAGGTCATGATCTCAGAGTCTTGGGATCGAGTCCCGCATCGGGCTTTCTGCTTGGCGGGGAGCCTGCTTCCTCCTCCTCTTTCTCTGCCTGCCTCTCTGCCTCCTTGTGATCTCTCTCTGTCAAATAAATTAATAAAATCTTAAAAAAAAAAAAGAAGTTGCTGTTTCAACTGGTTGCACATAGTATATTTAAAAACCCTTATTAAACAAAAAAGCATTATATACATACAAGGAATGGGCTAATTGTAGTAACACTGACTTAATGTTACCTGAACAGATGCCACACAGAGCTGACTGAGCTCTAAAAAACAAATAAGCTAATGGAAATATATTTTCCTATTTTTTAAAAAACAGTTGTATACTATTTAATGAGACTTAGGTGAATTGTCAGAATAAGAATTCTGTCTCCCTTTAATTTCTTTTTTACTGAACCAAACTCATGCAGAATAAGTATGTTCTAGATAAATCCATTCATTTTCTTTATTTAATGAATATGTTGAGTACCTCCTATGTACTAGGCACTGGGGCTACACAGATTCTAAAACAAATCTTTGGCCTTGATGGAATGAGCATTCTTAGAGAAATACGTTTCTCTATAATCAAAACAAACATCTAGTGAACCCTGTCCATGGGCCACAAGGGTTGTTTCAAAGTTGAGTTCCATTCAAGTGGAGCTTGAGGGAACTCTACTCTAGAGCCCTGCTCTAGAGCCTTTGCTCCAGAGCCACTAGTGGTCTTGTGGTTGTGTTTAAAAAAAAAAAAAAAGCCTCCCCCCTTTGATTTCTGTTATTGTACCTGTGTTTAAAAAAACAAAAAGTTCAGTCCCACCAGAGCCACACAAAATGTAATGTGTTTTAGCTCTTGCCACTGGGCAGTCAGGTATCACACAGGATGTACACTCTAAACGTTGTAAGAGATCAAGCAAGAGTAGGGTGTGGAGCTCGCCTCCCAGGATGCATGATTCTAGAGCAGGAGCATTGGCTTGTTGTGATGGTACCAGTAATGGACGGCTGATTACGAGCCTTCCAGGGACTGAGTACAGGAGAGGAAGAGCCACGTGTGTATCCTGCCTTATACAAACTAACACCTCAGGGTCACTAAATACTTGTGAGGGACATTTTTGCGTGACTGTACTTCCATATAGATGGCATGATAGAAATAGGACGTTTACATTTTACAACAGCTAATGAATCAAGCTAGGGTTCTTCCATGGCCGTTAAAACTATTAAGTGAGATGCTGATGGGCACCTCTGTAGTGCCTGGATCAAGCTGATGGCACCTGAACCCACTGATGAGTCTTAACATTGCAAAAACAGACAACTAGACATTCTGTTCCCCCTGAGGGGTTGCAGAAGTACAGAACACCATCCATGAAATTCGGATAATTGAACTTGACTCTCCTTAAGCTTCTAGATCTGACTGCTGGTTTATAGGAAATTTAAGATAGAGGAACGTGTTAAATCACCATAGGGTGCAATTACCAAAACACACTGATACATTCTATATGACAAATGATATGATCTTTGAAAAAAAATTACAAGAAAAAAGAGAGGAGGAACCTATAGATTAAAACGAGCTTTTTTTTGTTGTTGAAATTATAGCTTTCGTAGCAATTCACTATGGTTTTCTAAGATATATGCAGCATAGGAAATATGTGATGAAGATAATGTCCCATCAAAACCAAGGAGAACTTCAACAGGCAAGATGTAGAGGACAACATGCCTCTGTGTACTTCCTGATGCATCTCTTCTGGTCCCTCTGGACCCACACAGACATTTTTCTTTATAGTTTAAAAATCTTTGTGAATTAAAGGGTGTGTCTTCAAACATTCCATGGGAAGAGATGACTGGCAGTCAAATCTGATTTCTTCATACCTGTAACTGACACCTCTTTGGAGAACACAGAAGATGTTCTGGGCTGCAGTCATTACCTCGCAGACCACTTGAGATTTCCAGCCTCCTGTCTATTTTTTCTTTCTTTTTTTTTTTTTAAAGATTTTATTTATTTATTTGACAGAGATCACAAGTAGGCAAGAGAGGCAGGCAGGGAGAGAGAGAAGGAAGCAGGCTCTCCGAGGAGCAGAGAGTCCGATGTGGGGCTTGATCCCAGGACCCTGGGATCATGACCTGAGCCGAAAGCAGAGGCTTTAACCCACTGAGCCACCCAGGCGCCCCTGTCTATTTTTTCTTAAGTATGACTCCATTTTCCTCACCCTTAGGACGTCTCTTATTTTTTTTTTTATTTAAGATTTTATTTATTTATTTGACAGAGATCACCAGTAGGCAGAGAGGCAGGCAGAG
>PISX010012505.1:0-38564 GCA_004024625.1 Mellivora capensis | reverse complement strand
AGAGTTACAACCACATTTTTCCTGTGACAAGAACTTTTAAGATTTACTTTCAGTAACTTCAAGTATACAATGCAGTATAATTAACTATAGTCACTATGATGTACATCACATCCCCAGGACTTACTTATTTTAGAACTGGAAGTTTGTACGTTTTGACCCCTTCACCCATTTTGTCCATACCCTGCCTCTGTGAGCCACCAATCTGTTCTCTAGATCTATGAGCTGTTTTTTTCTGTGTGTGTGTGTGTGTGTGTGTTTTAAGATTCCACATATAAGTGAGATCATACTGTATATGTCTTTCTCTGTCTGACTTATTTCACTTAGCATAATGCCCTTAAGGTTGGTCATGCTGCAAATGGCAAGATTTCCTTCTTCTTAATAGTCCATTACATATATATCGGGTTTTCTTTAGCTGTTTATCCATCGATCAATGCTTAGGTTTTTCCACATCTTGGCTATTGTACATAATGCTGCAGTGAACATGCGGGTGCATGGATCTTTTCGAGTTCATGTTTTCGTTCTTGTTAAAATGGACTTGATGAGACAACAGTCACTTGCACTGCACAAAACTCATTTGGATTCTGATTTGACCAAAGCCAACTACAAAAATATTTGTAAGACAACTGGAATAATTTAAATGTTGACTATTTGAAGTTAACTGCTAACATTTGATAACATTATTATAGTTGTGTGTTTAAAAAATACTTATCTTTTAGGATATGTGCAAATATAGACTTTACCAGTGAAAATATATGATGTATAGAATTTGCTTTATGCTTCAAAATAACCCGTGGTCTGCAGGGGGCAAGGACATGGGTGGGAGGATATGTGAAGGGAGATCGCCCTTGGCTTGGCATTTGTTGAGCCTGGGTGACAGGGAGGTACATTTATTTATTTCATTTGAAACTGAAGCGTAGCTGACATACAGTATGAGTTTCAGGTGTACAACAGTGATTTGGCAACTGTATACGTTACGGAGTGCTCGCCAGTGGACGTGTGTAGTCCCCGTCTGTCACCACAGAGTTACTACCGTGTTGTTCACTACATTCACTCTGCTGTGCTTTTCATCCCCATGACTTACTTACTTCACCAGTTGACCTCTTCGTCCCCTTCACCACTTCGCCCGTTCTCCTCGTCCCCTCGCTTCTGGCGATCACCAGTTCTCTGTATTTATGAATCTGTTTCTTTTTGTCTTGTTTTTTAGATCCCCCATATAAGGGGAAAATATATTTGACTTTCTCTGTGTGGCTCCGTTCACTTAGCGTAAGTGCCTCAGTCCAAGCACGTTGGCGCGAACGGGCAGGCTTGGGCCGAGTGGGACGCCACAGCGTGTGTTCACGCCCGTCTCCTTGATCCATTCACCTGTTGGTGGACACTTAGGCTGCTTCCGTCCTCTGGGCTTTTGTGAATAATGCTGCAGGGAACGTAAAGGTGCACATACCTTTCTGAATTGGCGCTTTTGTTTTCCTTGGGTAGATAACCAGAAGTGGAATTATTGGATCATTGGGTGTTTGTTTTTACTGTTTTGAGGGGCCGCCATGCCCTTTTCCTCAGTGGCTGCACCGGTCAGCATTCCCGCCAGCAGTGCGAGAGGGCTCCTTTTTCTCTCTGTCCTCGCCCGCTCTTATCTCTTGTCTGTGTGATACGAGCCATGCCAACAGGTGCGAGGGGACAGCTCATTGTGGTTTTGACTTGTATTTCTCTGACGATGAGTGATGGTGAACATTTTTCATGTATCTGTTTGCCATCTTTTTTTTTTTAAGATTTTATTTATTTATCTGACAGACAGAGATCACAAGTAGGCAGAGAGGCAGGCAGAGAGAGGAGGAAGCAGGCTCCCTGCTGAGCAGAGAGCCCGATGTGGGACTCGATCCCAGGACCCTGGGATCATGACCTGAGCTGAAGGCAGAGGCTTAACCCACTGAGCCACCCAGGCGCCCCTCTGTTTGCCATCTTTATGTCATCTTTGGAAAAACGTTTTTCCAAAAAACGTTTTTCCAAAAAAAATTTTTTTAATTGGATTATTTGTTTTATTTTTTTTGTTTGTTTGTTTCACTGTTGAGTTGTAAGATTTTTGTATATATTTTGGATATTAACCCCTTGTGAGATATACCATTTGCAAATATCATCTCCCAAATTTAGTAGGTTGCCTTTTTGTTTTGTTGATGGTTTCCTTTGCTGTGCAAACGTTTTTTAGTTTGATGAAGTCCTAATTTTTTATTTTTGCTTTGGTTTCCCTTGCCTGAGAAGACAAATCCAGAAAAATATCGCTAAGGCTAATACACGAAAGTTTGTTGCAACATGGAAGTTCTTTATACTGTTTGTTTTTCTGTATGTTTGGAATGTTCCATAATAAAAACTAAAAAATAACAAGAAAACAAAATGGGAGAAAGAAAGAATTCTGTAGTTGAGAGAGAACCAAAGGGAAGAATGAGAACACATACCAAACCACACAAAAAGTAATAGGATGAATTAGTGTTCTGGGGGTGTCCTCCCAGACCGCTTAGAAATATCACCTTGAACTCTATCACAGGATCAGTCCATTTTCCTTATACTCCAGATCAAATTTGTTGACTTGTACAATGAGTTCACACACACCCACAAGAATATTATTGTTTAAATGTATCTATTATAATTAAAACTAATGAGAATAGAATAAGGGATGTGCTTAGGACCAACATTAAGTATTTTGTATGTACACAATAATTGCTCTGTTACCCTATTAATCTTAAGAACTTTCCACTTTAAATATTGGTATTTTGCTGATTCCGTAGTCTTTTTCTAGAAATATGCTTTATTAATAATAGTGCCCTTTTTAAAAAAGAAAATCTAAAACAGGTATTCTAAGCTAAAACAATTTTACTGGAAATACTTTTTTTGGGGGTTGAACATTCATTAAGGTTAGTTTTTTTCATTTAAAATGATCAGCCATAATAATTGTTCTAGCAATTTATTAGATTTTTGTATTTCTACTTAAAATGTTATTCCTTAATTTTTTACTACCTGTGTGTTTTATCAGTGTAGTATACAGTGTACCCACTCATACGTGTTAACTCTTAGTAATTATAGTTGACCCTTGAACACCATGGGGGCATGGGTGCCAAGCCCCCATGCAATTGAAATCCATGTATAACTTGTGACTCCCCAAAACTTAACTACTAATAGCCTACTATTATCTGGAAGCCTGATAACATAAACAGTCAATTAACACAGATTTGTGTGTTATATACTCAATTCTTACCATAAAATAAGCCAGGAAAAAGAAAATGGTAAGAAAATCATAAGGGAAAATATGTTTACAGTACTACACTGTATTTATCAAAATAAATCTACCCATTAGGGACCCCTGCAGTCAGACCTGTGCTCAGGGATCAAGTGCAAGTTGACTGTCCTGTCTATACCAGTATTATTATTATTATTATTATTTTAAGATTTTATTTATTTATTTGACAGACAGAGATCACAAGCAGGCAGAGAGGCGGAGAGAGAGGAGGAAGCAGGCTCCCCGCTGAGCAGAGAGCCCGATGCGGGGCTGGATCCCAGGACCCTGGGATCATGACCTGAGCTGAAGGCAGAGGCTTTAACCCACTGAGCCACCCAGGCGCCCCTGTACCAGTATTATTAAGCTAACACTCTAAATGGTGCTGTTCTTTGGATATATTTGCACGATGCAAAGGTTAGAAAGTACAACTGACAATTTGCTTTGGGTCAAAAAGAAACAATGATTTTGTGTTTTATTACCACAGAAATCATTGTGTTACTGAACACCTATCATGAGCCAGGGATACACACTCATGTATATAAATAGCATCATAATATTGAAGGAAGAGAATTGATTAAAGCATGATTACAGATAAAAGAGAATTCTTTCAGTTTAGAAATACTGTCAATATTAAATAGTTTTTATTTCCAAGTATGTATCCTATTGACTTGCTAACTTAGTACCTTTTTCTCTGTGTATACTTAGTAAACCACTATCTGGACTCTATTAGTTTTAGATTTTGAAATTAGCGGTGACCTTATCTACTATACATGGGCATTTTCCATTTTAAACCTGGGACTTCAGTTGTCTTAGAGTAATATTAGTAATTACTAGCTATATAGATCTTAGAACTACTAATACCTTTAGTATCTTCTGGTGACCATCTGTAAGCCCTATGGAGTTCATTATGCTTGAACTGACTGTCCCTTAAACTCTGCCTGATTCTATGTCATGACCCCTTCCTTGTCAGTTGAGTTTCTTGTTAGCATTTTCTTTTAGGGAATCAAAGCCACCATTTCCACAGTTAGGCATTCTCAAGTAATTGAGTTATACTCTAAATAGAGAGATTCAAGAAGCAGAAAGGTCCACCACTCCCAGGAAATCACACGTGCTATCCCAAAAGTTAGTATGCAAATTCCAAAACAACTTCTGGGCGTTTTGGTTCAACGTTCATTTTCCTTTCTTCATGCCCCACCCCACCTTGTGTTTTTTTCCAATGTCTCTGCTGTGGCAAGAACAATATCTCCTTCTCCAAAATAAGAAAAGTCATCGCCAGTTGGAGGTATAAAGGTAGTTGTGATGTCCAGTCTCATGTATACTGTTAACGTAAAAACAGGTAAGCAAGAAAAATAAGGTGGTCTTCCCGGTACGCCTGTGCTGTGTGCACCGTGCAGCTGTCGGGAGAAGTCATATTGAGGTGCATTTGAGCTAAGTGGATAGTCATGTTGGGGGACAGGTGGGGTTTTGAAGTGCTAAGACGATGATGTAATGAAACTGGGTCCATCAAGTTGCCAGAAAGAAAGTTGGCCGATTCATTCTCTAACTTGTATATTTATTAGATATCCAGATGAATAAGAAATACCTCCTGGCCTCAAGGAACTTTTCTGTTTGAGTAAATAGACACGTGTGTAAATAAAAAGCAGAAGAAAACAAGTGTCGTGTGGATCCCCATACAGCAACAGGCCAGGGAGCCGCAGAACGCTGAGCCATCAGTCTCCGTCAGGATCATCGTCGGGGCTCAGCACCAGAGACCGGGATTAGCATGTTCTCAAGATGATAAGCATGAAGGAATGGGCATTTCTGGATGTAAGAATGGCACGAGAAAAGTTACACAAAAGGGCCTGGACTTCAAGGACCACCTGATCTAACATAGGGGTTATGTAGGAACTGGGCTGGGGCATGGATGGTGGTGAAAACCAAGAGGCTGGAAAGGGAGTGGGCTACATCATGAGTGAGCTGCAAGAGTGAGGGGCTTTGACTGCTTTTCTTTCCTTCGCTTTTCCTTTCTTTTCTCTCTTTCTCTTTCGATGTAACTGACACATAACATTACACGAGTTTCTGGGGTGTGATGCGGTGATCTGTAGCCGCAGTATTGCAGAATCACCACCACGAGGTGCTACTTAACGTTTGTCACGCTACACAGTTAAATTCTGTGTGTGTGCGATGTACTGTTTAGCAGGTTTCAAATGTACAATACAGTATTATTAACTGTGTTCATCACTACATTCCTAGGACGTATGTTACAACTGGAAGTCTGTACCTTGTGACCCCCTTCACCCATTTTACCCGTTCCCCACCCTCTGCCTCTGGCAACGGCCAGTCTGTTCTCTGTGTCTATGAATTAATCTTTAAAAAGAAACTTATAGATTGCACATGCAAATGAAATCATATGGTATGTGTCTTTCTCTGACTTATTTTACTTATAATACCTGCAGGGTCCATCCATATTGTCACAAGTGGCAAGATTTCATTATTTTTTAGAGCTGAATAATATTTCATGTATAGATGTATATATACGCAGCACATCTTCTTTCTCCATTCATCTATCCATGGATATTTAAGTCGTTTCCATGTCTTAGCTACTGTAAACCATGAAACCATGCTGCAGTGAACATGGGGGTGCATATGTCTTTTTGAGTTAGTGTTTGTTTTTCTTCAGATAAATACCAAGTGGAATTGTTGGATCATATGGTAGTTCCATATTTAATTTTTTGAGGAATCTCCATACTGTTTTCACAGTGGCTGCACCAATTTACATTCTTACCAGTGGTGCATGAGGCTTCTTTTTTCTTCACATTCTCACCAATGCTTGTTATTTCTTATCTTTTTGATACCAGCCATTCTGACTGCTGGGAGGTGGTATCTCACAGTGATTTGGACTTGCCTTTTCCTGATGATTAGTGTTGTTGATCACCTTTTCATGTCCATCTGTATGTCTTACTTGGAAAATTGTCTATTTGTATCCTTTGCCCATTTTTTAAACAGATTTTTAAAAAATTTATTTATTTTAGAAAGAGAGAGCAGGTGAGGAGGCAGAAGGGGGAGAGAGAAAAAATCTGAAGCAGACTCCCCGCTGAGTGTGGAGCCCAATGCAGGGCTTGATCTCAGGACCCTGAGATCATGACCTGGGCAGAAAATCCAGAGTTGGTCGCTCAACTGACTCAGCCACCCAGGAGCCCCTCTTTGCCCATTTTTAAATTGGATCTTTTTTTTTTTTTTTGCTGTTATGTTATATGAGTTCTTTATATATTTTGGATATTAATCCCTTATCAAATATATGATTTACAAATACTTTCTCCCATTCAGTAGGTTGCCTTTTTGACTATTAGTCAAGAATAAGAAACACCTGTGGCTTTTGAAGAGGGAACTTACACAAGGGGAAAAGAAAACTGCAATCACAAAACTTGAGGGGAGTGGTAGGGGAAGGATTGTTTGTTACGAGAATGTTGGTAGGTGGATGGAGGAAAAGTGAGAAGAGATATAGGGATTCTTCATTGAATAGATACTAGGAAAGGGATAACTGATAGAATAAAGTCTCGTGTTATAATATCTATTCTGTTTTATGGGGAAATATGGAAAATCTACGTATTAAAAGCATCCTGTAGGTATGTTTGTTGTCCTGTGTGTGGTAATCATCTCAAGACACACTGAAAGTTCTTTAACACAGTAATCAACAAATGTTTCTGTAAAGGGCCAGACAGTAAATATTTTAGGTTTTGCTGGTCACATACTATATCTATTTGCATATCCCTTTTTCCCTCTTTAAAACTGTAAAATCAGGGGCACCCGGCTAACTCAGTCAGTGGAGCACGTGACTCTTGCTTGCGGGATTGTGAGTTTGAGCCCCACTTTGGGTGTACCGATTACTTTAAAATCTTTAAAAAACAAAAAACAAGTAAAATCATTCTTAGCTTGTGGGACGTACAGAAAGGCCACAGGCTGGATGCAGCCTGCAGGCCATAGTTTACTGATCCCTGCTTTAGAACTTAGAGTTCCTGAGAGAACATTCAGTGTAAGTGAAGAAAGATAAAGGTCTTTTGTGGAGAATATGAAGTTGGAATAATTTAATACATTTGAATGTATGTAACCCCTGACCTGCTTTTGACCATTATCACTCAGATTTGTGACTGTGACTGCCAACTATTTGGGGCCATATAAGCCTGCCTTCCTTTCTGTCCTTTTTCCTTTTTCCTGTGGTAGTTTAAAAACATATCTGCAAGGAGCACCTGAGTGTCCCGGTCAGTTAAGAGTCCAGCTCAGTTTTGGCTGGAGTCATGAACTCAAGGCTGTAAGATCGAGCCCCTGTGTGGGACTCTGCTCATCAGGGAGTCTACTGGGTAGTCTCCCTCACTTTCTCTCTAAATCTTTAAGAAACAAAGCAAATCTGCAAATTATTTGACATTTGTCATAAAAAATAGCCCATGTTCAACTATAGGGAATAAACGGATGGCTACCAGAGGGGAGGCCGGCGGCGGTGGGGACCAGGAGATGGGCATGAGCACACTTACCGTGATGAACACTGAGTCATGGAGCTGCCTATCACTGTGCTGTACACCTGAAACTAATCCAACACTGGCTGCTAACGATGCTGGAATTAAAGATAAATCTATCATACACTATATTAGGTTTAAAAAAAAAGCCTGTGTGCTGTTCCCTTGAACCTAGGTGGCTGTTGTAACTGCCTCAACAAATAGGCTGTGACAGAAATGACACTGGTTTCTGAGACAGTTTGTATCATAAAAGATACAAATTCTGCCTTCCTTTCTCTCACACAACACATACGTTTTGAAACTCTAAGCCGCCAAGTAAGACCAAGCTATCCTGAAACTTCCATGCTGGAGAGACCGTGGGAGAGCACAGGGGGATAGGGAGAGATGTCTGAGGACCTCCATGTTCTTGCCCCCAGCTACTGAAGTCTTCCCTGACCAGGCACCATACATATGACTGAGCAAACTCTCAGATGATTCCAGTACCGTCTTCCATCTGGCTCCAAGCTCCTGGAAGCACCCCAGGCAAGAACCATCCAGCTAAGACTCCATCAGGCCCCAGAACCAGAAGAGATAATAAAATGCCCGTTGTTGTTTTAAGCCAAAGTTTTGCGGTGATTTGTTCCATTGCAGTCGGTGACTAGAAATGATTTGGGGATCTGGAAATGGAGCATTACTCTAACACAATCTAAAACACATGGCCATGGCTTTGGAACTGAGCTGCAGGCATTAAGTGGGAAGGGCCTCAGAAGAGATTAGTAGCAGAAGTCTGATGGCTCTTGAGGTTGTCAGTAGAGCTTACAGGAAAGTGAGGGAAAAACTATTAAAGCTGAAGGAAAGCCACCGTTAATGAACTGTTGCTGTGATAATGGAGAATTAGAAAATCTACCTAATGAACTGATGCGTCGGCTTGAAGAGCTTTCAGTCTAGAGGTTGAAAAGTGTCACCTGATTTCTTGTAGCTGTCTGTCTTAAAATACAGACTAACATGTGGTACAGAAGAAATTACTGTTTTCAAGCAAAATTTAGAGGAAATATAGAGGCAGGACTTAGTGGGTTAGAAAATAAAAACAGTGTCTCCCAACAGAATATGCCCGAAGTTAAAAAAGGCCCCAGGGAAAAAGTCAAATTCATGGCCCAGTCACAAAAACTTCTCAGGGCAAAGATGAGGCCAAGGAATTGACTGTAAAATCTAGACTCCAGAAAGATTTAGGGTGGTGCCTTTGAATCCTTGCCAAGCGCAGAGCTTAAGGATCCCTTCCATTAAACAACAGGAATTCTAATAAAAGTCCGTGATGCTCAGGAGCTTTACAGGGAGTCCAAAGTAGACAGGATTTGTTGATGTGGCTTTTGTCTCTGAAGTAAACCTCAATAAAATCAATAAGATTCATAGGAAACTTGCAAAGCTTTTAAGAAAATTATACTTGTAGAAATACTACCAGCTTGGACTAGGAAGAGAAATGGCTTCAACATGAAAAGAAGTTTTTAGATCCTGGAACTTTCACAGGCAGAAACTAGTCTCATGAAACTACTAAACTTAAATATGGGCTATATTTTTTGGAATGGGAAGGATAACTCAGCGGAACTAAGATCCCAGAGGATGATGCCAGGAGCTGAGGAGAATCACTGTAGGCAGAAGAGAACCCTGCTTATGGGACTGGCAGAATGTGCCCATATTGGATTTGCTACATGCCTTTCGTTTTCTCCCTGTTTGTGAGTGTTTAGTACCCCACCATATTTATTGTGTGGACAGATAATTTGTTTCTCTAATTCCCAGGTTTTCAGACCTAGAGGAATGGTACTTTTCCTCTAGGAAAATGTAATTTTCTCATTGATTTTCTTCTCTTTCTTTCCTTTTTTTTTTTCCTTTTTTAGTAACTTTAAATCATATAAGACAACAAAATTATAATGTAACTAGAATGGCTGTAAATTAAGCACAAAAATCCTCCTTCCTCTGAAATCTCATGTTAATATATTCTAAGTACCTAACACAGGGCCTATCTAGTACGTAATAATTTTTTTGGTGAATGTTAGTTTCTTCTATCATTCTTTTTTCCTCGCAAAGAAGTTATTTTTATTCATGGAATCCGGCTCCCTTAGGCTGACTTCTCATTCACTAGGGCTTCCTACCCCTTACAGCCTCCTCTACCAGTCCCCTAGCCTCTCATGCTCTAGACATCTTCTGGCCTTTTCCTATCACCCAGACTCTGAGCTTGCCTATCTTAATTGTTGAGAAACTTACAGAGTGACCAGATGGATAGTATGAGGAATGATGCTGAAGTGTTAACCCATACATTTTACATGTATGATTGTAATAGCAACTTTCAACGTTCACCCTGTGGAAGAAGCAGAAGATCTCAGACACTTTTGTAGGCCCTCTGACTATTTCAGGTAAGAACCCTTAAGTTGACACTCAAGTCTTGACATTCATGTTCCTTTCTAATGGAGAGTTGCCATTTTGATGGATGTAATAACAGTGTAGACGTTGGCTCCTTTTCACGTTACGGGCCATCTGGGAAGCTCTGGAGTTCGAGGTCAGATGTGTCTCTTGTCTCCTTTTCCCCAGCATTGTGTATAGGATTCTAATCTAATTAAAACTAAAGTCAATAGCAATGTTCAAGAGGAAAACCCAAAGAAAGAGGATTTTTGAAGGAATGGGGATGAAAATGCAGAGGAGTTTTATCTGAATTGTTTTGCCTTGGAAAGTGCATGTGCTCATTTAATTCTGTGAATCAGTGAATACATATATACCTGAATACACATGTCTTTATTTAACTAGTATTCTTGAGTATCACTCTGACTCTTCCAATGTACTAGCGTCTTTGGGGATAATATAAACCAGAGAGCCCTACTCCGAAGGATGGGTTCCTACAAGGATTTGGTGCTGTGCCCCGCACGGGCCCTGGGCCAGAGCAGACCTGCCACTCCTTAGAGAAGTTTTTTGGCATCCTGTTAGACCATGTTTCTTACTGCAGGGCATAGGCATTCTTAGATTTTAAAATAATACTGAGTTCTCAGGAAAGCTGAATTCTACCAACAGTAACCTCTTTCTGTAAACTAAAAGCTTCCAAAGCCTTAAGAAAAAAAGAAATAATCGAACCTTTAGAGTGCATTTATTACTAAGTGAATTTAATTCACAAAAGAAATGTTCTCTAATATTTAGGCTATTGTTGGTTTGGGCTTTGTTTTTAATTAACATCTTTAGTTGTTTGCTTTGGTCAGTATTGAATTGAGTTCAAAGATACATCCTCTCCCCTGAAATTGCAGGCTAAAGGGGACTTGGTAAATAATGTAAAATCAGGGCTCCCAAGTTTTTTGGAGCCTTGGTAAACAATATGTGTGGTCTTTCCATGGTAAACAATATGTGTGACTTCCAGTATTCTACAACACAGAGCTGCTCCCTTCCTACGCACACACGTGGGCTCTCACTTATGTCTTTTTTTTCTTCTTTGCTCAGTTTCTTCATTTTTTTTTTAAAGATTTTATTTATTTATTTGACAGAGATAACAAGGAGGCAGAGAGGCAGGCAGAGAGAGAGGGGGAAGCAGGCTCCCTGCTGAGCAGAGAGCCTGATGCGGGGCTCGATCCCAGGACCCTCAGATCATGAGCTGAGTGGAAGGCAAAGGCTTAACCAACTGAGCCACCCAGGTGTCCAGTTTCTTCATTTCTTAAGTACTAGCCATCTTTGGGGAGAAGTGACTCATCATGGGACTCTGGGCCAGTCTCGAAGCAGGAAACTGGGGGAGTCTGTCGGTGAGGGAACTCGATGATGACGGAGGCCTGAACAAACCCTGGTGGCCCTCAGGGCTTGGCGGTGGTACTTCTACATATGTCCACTGCCACCATGTACCGTACAGGCCTTACATGATCCAGCAGGGACTTACTCTGGGCAACACGGAGTAAGGGCTTTAGAGTCAGGCAGCCAAGGGGATATTTTCTCTCTCTGCCATTTAATAGCCGTGTGACCTCAGGTCACATTTATCCTGTTTGTTTGTAATTCCTGCCATGAGAAGTCACTCTGAGGAACACAGTTAATATACCTAAAGTGCCCAGCAAAGTCCCAGCACAAGGATGGTCTTCATAAGTGGGAGCCTCTTGAGGGAGTCTAACAAGTCTCTTTCCAAGGCTTAATACACCCATATAATCTCTATCTTAACCTCTCTCTTTTTCTCTGTCTCACACACACAGCATTTTTCGAAGCTCCTCAAATTGTATGTACACCTCACCATTTTAAAAGTGGGTTTCTGGTGGGGCGCCGCCTGGGTGGTACCGTCGGTTAAGGGTCTGACTCTTGGTTTCGGCCCATGTTGTGATCTTGGGGTTGTGGGATCCAGCCCCGCATCAGGTTCTGCACTCAATATGGAGTCTGCTTGAGTTTCTCTCTCCCTCTGCCCCTCCCCCCACATTCACCTGCTCCTTCTCTAAGTAAATAAATCCATCTTAAAAAAAAAAAGAAAAAGTGGGCTTCTGTCATCAGGAAAATGATCCTGTTGCCAGGTTAAAGGAACATTATAAAATAGCGGAGAAAAAGTTAAAAGGCAGAAGTGTATTATTTCTTTATTCTCTGGTAATTTTTAACTCATTATCTCCCATGCCTAATTGTGATGTCAAAAACACCACCAATCCAGTTCTTCTCTTGCTGACTGGCGTCTAGCCCGCCCAGAACTAGAGCATCCTTCGGGCTTGCGCTGAGCACCTGCACCAGCAGCGCTGGGACATTGCTTGGGTAGATTAGTAAGTGGTCAGGAGTCCTTCTACACAACAGCCATCCAGTTCTGCAGAAACTAAAAAACTGACCCAAACAAAGGGCTGGGTTTCTCAGGACTGTGGATGCAGGACCACCGGGAACTGTGTGACCCGATAGGAAGAGGTGGGGGGGCAGGTGACCCCCGGGGCATGTGCCGCGGCTGCTGCAGGAGATGTGCTGTCTGCCAAAGCTACAGCATTGCCATTGTGACAGGTGCCTGTGCAGTCGGAGCAGTAAGTCTGCCCTTGTTTGAATGACAGATGGTGAGTGGGGCGCCTGGGTGGCTCAGTGGGTTAAAGCCTCTGCCTTCGGCTCAGGTCATAATCCCAGAGTCCTGGGATCGAGTCCCGCATCGGGCTCCTTGCTCGGCAGGGAGCCTGCTTCTCCCTCTGCCTCTGCCTGCCACTCTGTCTGCCTGTGCTCGCTCGCTCTCTCTCTGACAAATAAATTTTTAAAAAAATTAAAAAAAAAAAAAAGGGACGATGTGGCAACTTTAACACCGCGTCATGCTCTCGGCGTGCTCCCTGTCCCGGCTGCGTCTTCCTTTGTCGGAGATGAAGGAGGAGACTTATAATGCCTAATTCTAGTCACCTGAATTGCTGCAGCCTCAAACTGCTCTCCCTGACTCCTGTCTTTCCCTCCTTTAAGCTTGCCCACGAATTTGTTAGAGGAATCTTTCAAATATAACCCTGAGCCACCCCTTCCTCTCCCTCCTGCCTCCTTATCAGAGTCAGATGCTTTCGGAACACCCCAGGCTTCCCCCTTGGTCAGCAGCTGGCTGTAACTGCCGCCGCACCTGTCCGCGTGGCCCCCTGGTCGCTGGGCCCGCCGGCTGGCTTACGTTTGTGTGCGCCCCACTGCGCCCTGATGCCGGGGGCCAGGCCCTCCGCGTGGGTATGAGCGAGGGCTTCTTTGCGACCTGAGAACTTGGCAGTGCCCCACCATTTTCCAGGTGAGACCCAAACTCTGTTTTCCCAGAGACGAGCTTTCAGATAGATCTCTTGATCTCTCTCATCTGGTTCTCACATCTTCATGCCCCAAGGTGCTTCCTTGCCCACCTTAATGTAGTCTTGTCTCCGCCACAAAGCCACATCACTGTCTTCCCTTCTGAGTACACATTCCACGGCCCCACTGTGAGATGGAGTCGGTTTCCCTGCCCCCCAGGGGTTGGGGCCGCCCTGGGACTCCCTTCACCAGTAGAATGTGGGGGAGGTGAGACTGAGCCAGTGAGGGACCTGCTCTTTAAGAGGACCGCCAGTGTCCCCAGCCTGTGTCTTGCAGCTCTGAACTGCTCTCAGGAAGTCCATGGAACTCTTACGAGAGAGAAGCCACATGGTGTGGGGCCGAGGCACCAGAGACAACTCCTAGCTCCCCTTCTCACTCTGGTCTGTCTTGCCCTTGTATTTATTAGGGAATAACGCACCGATCGACCCCACAGACTCCTTCCCATCTCTTCTACGTGTCGTCCTACTTTTCCTCTTTCACGGAGGCTTTGTTTTCTGCCCACGGGCCAGCATGACCTTCCAGTGCCTTCTCCCCTTGATCAATTCCTCTTCATCCTTCATGACACAGAGCAGAGATCAACATCCGTGGGAAACATTGCCCGATCCTTGCAGACTCCTAGTCATGCTCCCCTCTGACTTCCCACAGTGCTCCCTTCATACCTCCATTTCAGGACTGTCGCCGGGAGCGGGACACGTTTCCCTGTACGCTGCCCTTGCCCCAGGACAGAGGCTTCGTATTCATCTCTGCATCCCCTAAGATATATGAGAGGGTTTCTGGAATGTTTGCAAAATGAATAAATAAAAGCCGCAGGCCTCTCAGAGTCCTCCAGAACTGCTCTTCACAAGCACAGGACCCATTGGCAAGCCCCTGGGCTAGACAGGCTTCTGACCTTGATACCCTGGCACTGGGATTCCTACGGGGAAGCTGCTCTGTGATTTGGATTTGAGCTTTTTGAGAGGTTTTGAACAATACATCCGCAAGAGGAAGGAGGCACTTTTAGGTAAGGGAGAAGTGGGAGAATAGAGGTTTTGGAAATGCTGTTCATGATGGGCTAGAATCTCGCCCTAGACGAAGACTCCCTGGACTCAGGGAACATGTATTCTCGCAGACGGGATCGCTACCGATGCGTCTTCGTAGAAAAGACTAGAACTGCTATGAGATGCAGCCTGTGAGGCTGATTGAAGTCAAGACAAAAGAGGCTTTTTTCTTCTTTTCTATAACTGAGGGCAGCAGTCGATTCTACAGTCATAATTCCAATGCCTGACATTGGAGGCAGGGAGGAGGAGAGACACTGGGGGATGGGGGATGGGTGGGGCTGGAGAAAGAGAAGCCTGGGAGCCAGCTTCCCAGCGAGCAAATGAACACAGACCAACAGAGCGGATTCTTGTTGTGATGACAGATGAGTTTCCTGCAGTGTCCTGAGAGCCCAGCAGGGAGAGGCGGAGGGGCAGAAGCAGACCATGGTGCAGATGTAGGGATACTGCTGCTGGGCTGCCGGCTCCACTGTCCCTGGAGACCACCACCAGACTTCGGCTGGGAAGGTGGCACTGAGTCCTGGTTTCTGTGTCACATGTCGTATGGGTGGAGTAGGATTATTTTTAGCTCAAAACAATTATACTAGGATGTCAGAGTTGAGTTCTCCTCTGTGATTTTGGCCTGCTCTGCAGTCATTATGGCTAGATGTGCTTACAGAAACACATACATTTCCCCATCATGTTCTTTGGAAAATCAGAGGAGACACCTGACTGCTAATCTGTATCAGGGAGTGAAATTTCTGGCACCTTGTAAACCTCAGAGAGAGGTGAGACGCAGCTTGAACTCCTACATCGGGGGTCTTCATGGGCACCAGTGCTGCTCTCCGCTTCCTCTCCTCCATGCTCTGGCATCCACCCATGGCCCGTGTGACCTCTCCCCTCTCCCCACCCCCCTCGACCAGCTCTTCCTCCTCTTTGACCCGATGCAATGGGCAACATGTGCAGCAAAGCTTGCCTGACTTACAGAGTTTCCGCGGTGCCCCCTTCCTACCTCTCTCATGGCACTGACGTCCTGTGAGCATTACTCATTTACGGAGCTGGACGCAGGACCCGTGTGTCATGTGCACATGGCGTGGCTTGTGGCCCAAGCAGGGCCCTGCTCCTGAGCCCCAAATCATGTGTTCTTGTTCTGGGAGGTAACCCTTCCCTGCCACTTCATTCTCTTCTAATAGGACCATATGGGCCCCCTTTGTTTCTACTCAAGGCAGCATTTGATGAGACTAGTCAGAGATCCAGGCCGCCCTCATTCCCCACTGAGCCAGTACCCCCTCGCCGGATTGCCCTCGCCCACCTCCAAAGGTGGCAGGACAATTACTGGTCGCCTGCCAGACCTGCTTCAAAGCTTCCTGTAACCCGGCAGTGACTGAAATGCACAACCTTCCAACTCAATGACATTTACGGCAACCACTCATCGGTTCAGGCAGCAAAATAAATTGGTACTCAGCTGCTCCCAGTCTATTTTTCTGGTTAGAGCTATAAATAAAAGAAATGATGGTCCCACTGCCTGTGTGACACCACCCTGCCCCCTCCCCAAGCAATCAGGTTTTCTTGCTCACTCTCTGGCTTTGTTCCGGTCCCCCTGAGGAACAGCGTGTTAAGGATTGCATTTGGAGGTTGCCTAGTGCTGTGTCTGCATCGGAGTCTCACACATACAAATAAATATAATAAATGAGTGTGGGTACATTTCAATTGCCCATTCACCCCCACTGAATTTGTAATTCATTCACAGGAAAGTATTTTCCACTAAATATTCTAACTCCTCCAATATTCTTATTTAGTCCCTTTTATTCATGGGACTAAGTTGCATCACTCAGTGGTGACATTTAAATGACAGTTTCTGCCATAACCGAGAGTAATGACCTTGTGAAGTGTGGTGTATGGGGGTGCTTATCTAGTAATTTATAGATCTCATAAATACTAGTTGTGATGTTTGAAGAGAACTCAAATGGCAAGAAGTACTTTTCCCCTACACAAATGATTGTGAAATACAACATTTTTAGAAGCATGTTCTGATACTTATTTGCCCCATGATTCCCTTCAAATTCCTTCCCTTCAAAGCCATAAGCATGATAAGCATTCCACCCCCACCCTAATAGTCATTAAAAATAAAAACCGATCATTGTTCCTGTTCTCCTTCCCACCCCCAAGGCACTGATGTATGTACAAACAGGAGGGAGGGAAAAAAGGAATCGGTCAAATCAAGTGATCTTCACTGCTTTCAAACGAAATCTGGTTTAATCAGTGTGCTCCCACTCTGTCTGACTCCCGGACTTTTGAAACAATACCTGATTCCTTCTGTTTTGGCCAAAGCTAAGCTTTTGCCAGCCCAACCCCAAACCGGCTCTGCATAGGGGCTGTTGCCAAGTTGACTTCCCTGGCTCTGCTCAAAATTAATAAGGCCAATCAGAAATGCATAAAGCCTGCATGACCAATCATTCTCCAGGCGTTTGGCATCTCCTCTGCGGTCAGATAAATCACGTTAAAGCTATTACACCAATGACCATAAATTAGGGGGTCTGGCAGTGCGTCCCTCCCGAGGACACAGCGCGGGGGAGGGAGGCGGGAGCGCCGGCCCAAGCAGCCCCCAGCTGGACGCGCGCCCCCAGCTGCTGACAGGGGCTGCTTGGGGCTGGCCTCCGTCCCCCAGGTGCGGGGACTCCATCTGCGCTGCTCGCCAGGCTATTTACAGCGGAGGTTAGGCGGGTGACTGCTGGCATGGAAAACTCATTTCTCAACCTGGCCTTTATTTACACTCTTATTAAGGAGCCCTTCACTCACGGCGGAATGACAGCGAGTGGCTGCAGCGCGCGCTTGGCCCCGGGCCAGGCAGCCGGAGGGGTGGCGGGGGAGCAGAGTGCGGAGCGCGCGGGGACAAAGGCGCCCGGGAAGGCCGGAGCCTAGGCGAGCGAGAGCCTGGGCGTTCTGACCACCCTTCGAGAGCCCCGTGTCCCTGTGGCTGGACCTCCCCTCGCCGTGTTAGCCCCCTGGCCCTCCGCGCTCTTATTAAACGTCCAGCAGGAGAAAACAAGAGCGATGCGCTTCGACCTCCATCCGCAACCCTGGGTGAAGATTCCATCTCCTGTCCACCCGCAGCGGAAGCCTCTCCTGCCTCCTCTGCCAGGTGTAGTTCCCACCCCACCTCCCCACCGGCGGGGGTGGACTCAGCAGTAAGGTCTCCGGAGGGGGGAACTTGCCAGCTGTTCTTTCGGTTGGCAGCACCTAAACCCCAAGCAGACCTGCGTGTGTGCGTGTGAGCGTCCATGTCCTGAAAACACTCCAGCAGCCTCTGCACATCTGGGGCTCCCCGCCATGCATATTCATGCCCAGGGCAGTGAGACCCAGCTTAGCGGCCTGGACACAGTCAACTGTGTTCCTGAAGGCTGACCAAGCTCGAGAACTCCCATAAAATGAAGACTGGGCGTCTGGGAGTCCTGCAAAGAGGACTTGAGGGCATTGCAGGCAGCGCCCCCCCAAAGGGACTAAAGAAAGGAGGAGGTTTTGCTGGGGGACTGTTGCCCTAGCCCTTCCCTTTGCTTTGTAGATTGTGTAGATTGTGATTTGTTGGTCCTGCTATCCACCCCCCCTACCCTTTCCTACTGTCCTCTGCTGCTGAAGGAGTGGATTATCACCTTACTCCTTTTTTCTGCATATGGTCCCTCTTGGTTTAACATGTTCTTCCTTCTTCCTCTATCCTCCCATCTGATGACATCACTCTTCCCTCCTCTCTCCCTTTCTTCCCAGAAAAGAGTGGGTTCCTCTTCTGCCCTCCTGACCCTCATTTTTATCACTTCCCTCAGAAATGCCCCTTTTCTCTTTCCTGGTGCTCAGGACACGGTCACTCTTTTGGGCTAGGGTGGAACTGGGGAGAGCGAAGACATCAGAGCAGTAATAATAATTAACCCACCGTACTCCCCCACAGCCCACCAGGACTGCAGTCCAGCTAGGGACGGCAATATTATGGGGCTGAATTGTGACTTCCAAAATTTGTTGAAGACCTAATCTATAGTACCTCAGAATGTGACTATGTTTGGAGACAGACCCTTTGAAGAGGTAATGAAGGTTAAAATGAGATCCTATGGGTGGGGTCCAATCCAGAATGACTGGTGTCCTTATAAGAGGAAATTTGGACACACAAGGAAACACCAGGGATGTGAGAATGCAGACAAAAGACTGTGGGGACACAGTGAGAAGGCCAAACCAAGCAAGCCAAGGAGAAAGGCCCCAGGAGAAACCAAATCTGCCAATACCTTGATCTTGGATTTGTGGCCTCCAGAACTCTGAGAAAGTAAAATTCTGCTGCTGATGTCACCCAGTCTGAGGTGGTTTCTTACGGCAGGCCTAGCAAACTAATCTAGGCACAAAGGAAGCCTGGCTGGAAAATTCCTATGGTCCTCTCTCCTTCTCCATGACTTGGAAACATCTCCCAAAGCAGATGGCTTTGATCAGGCACAACTTTTCTTTCTGTTGTGTTCCGGGAGATCTTGGTTTTTTGAGATAAGAACCTACCAGGTGGTGAAATTGCTCTCCTAGAAGAGCTTTATTTTTGCCCCGTCTAATTTTCAATTTTGTTCTATGTTGGGTTTCCAGACAGAGGCCACCATCTAAATTTGAATTTCAGGGGCGCCTGGGTGGCTCAGTGGGTTAAGCCTCTGCCTTCGGCTCAGGTCATGATCTCAGGGTCTTGGGATCGAGCCCCACATCTGGCTCTGCATCGGGCTCTCTGCTCGGCAGGAAGCCTGCTTCCCCCTCTCTCTCTGCCTGCCTCTCTGCCTACTTGTGATCTCTGTCAAATAAATAAATAAAATCTTAAAAAAATATGTGAATTTCAGATAAACAGCAAATAAGGAGATGGGTATTAACGAATTCAGTGCTCAAGGCCACTGCATTGTTGGATTTTGGCTCCCTTATGCTTCAATTCTCTGGGTTTTGTTCTGTGAGAAAATGTCATTTTATCACTCTTCTTATTGCTCAGCCCAGAGGCAAAGGTCAAGTAGATCATCGAAAAGTGCCCCGTTAGTATGTGAAACGGTCTTCTTATTTCCGGTCAGCCGAGCCCATAGAGATGTCAAGAGCTGTAATATTGACACCACTTCGGCAAATGCCTCTCCATCCCGACACCACAGGTTTTGTAATAAATAGTGCAGCTGGATCCCCTGGTAAAAGGTTTACCTTTTACCATTACTTTTATTACAGGTCAGTGCTCAGGAGTGTAGGATCTGTTTTAAGCACACTTCCACTTTAAGAGGAATTTGAACATAATTTCGTCCTGTTGCTCCAGACGCTGGGGGTCTGTTCTTCCTCAATTGTTAACTGGCAGGTATGGAGAGAACTTCATGGAAATTTAGGTACCGTGGCTAATACTGGTGGGGTAGCACGCCATGCTTTCTGCTCGGGTAAGGGCCTACTGTTTGAGCCTGGTACTCTCTTTCATCCCAAGAAGAACACTTGCCAAGAGAAACCTTTACAGTAAGTGTGCAGGAGACGCTGGCACAGAGTGCCAGCTGAGTAAGTGTCAAAGCCAGAGTGAGAGGGAAATAAAATGCCTGTGACAGAAACACATTTTGTAGAAAATGATGTTGGTGGGTCCGTAGACAACATGGCCTGATGGCTCGGTGCAGAGGTCAGGAATGGAGATTTGATGTAAACGGGCTTTGTTAAAAATGCCATCTAAATGGGTACATGATGGAGGTTTTGCCACTACTGTTTATCTAATGAGAAGCTCTAGAAACTGTTACAGCGAGAGGTAATGGAGTACAGAATATAAATTTTGGATTTGAAATCCTGGCTTTGGCGCTCCTTGGCTTTTGTGTCCTTGGACAACTACTCAACCTACCTGAACTTTTCTTCCTTCAACCTGCAGAGATGCTTCTGGAATAGGAGGATAAGGACTTTTGAAATTCCACTCTGCCACACAACCACAAGGTACTAAAGAGAACACTGGTAAAAAAAAAAAAATTGTTAAAAATCATCTTTTTCAAAACTTTGGAAACTAGCTAGAGGATGGCAACAATCCAGGGAGTGTCTTTTCAAGAAAAACAGCTGAATGGCCGGACGAACCAGGAGCTTTGTGGCATTTTAAACTTAACCAGTTTCCTTACCAGATACATGGTAACCCCGACACCAACAGCCTCACAACCAAAGCAGCTATGAGACCCAAAAGACTACAAGCCAATGAAGGGGGCAAATGGGTTTGTAGCTTCCCAAAAAGCCACAGCCCCAGAGCATTGCCACAACTTGACCTGTCTGGCGGTTCCCTGGAAAAACCCCATTCTCAGGGCTTGTCTTAACTTGACCAGTTCTCTGGGAACGGTTCTGTCCCCACTGCATTAGTTAAAAACAATCAGCAACAGTTGTTTAATACCTTAGCTGTGAAAGGCAGCCATACCAGTGGGGGCTAACAAAAGACTGAACCAAAGTTTTAACCAAAAAAGTTAAAACTAGTGAATGAGCTGTCCACAGAGGGCACCGAAAAGCTCCAGCTTGTTATTGGAGACCTTAAGTCCTTGCACATATGCAGGTCAGTGCACACGCCCAGGAGATCTCACTAGGCCAGCTGTCTATCTCTGGCTGACTGGAAGGCCCTGCAAAAGCCAGAAGTAAGGGCTAATGTAGATTTGTCCATTACTTTCAAGAGCATTGAATGTGTGCTCCAAGTTTGATGAAAAACACTAACCTACATATCCAAGAAGTTCAGTGAACTCCAAGTGAGATAAACTTGAAGAGATCACAGGTAGACAACATAGTCAACTTCTTGAAAGCGGCAAGAGAAAGGTGACTTATCACAAGGGATCGTCAGCAAGTATACTGTCCCAACAGAAACCATGCAGTTCAGGTGGTAGGATGACATGTTTAAAGGGCCAAAAGAAACAAAACAAAACAAAACAAAACAAAAAAAGACAGACAACCCCCCCCCAAACCCCATTAGCCAAGAACTTGATAGCCAGCAAAACTGTTCTTCAAAAATTAAAAGAGAAATTAAGACATTTCCAGATAAACAGAAAATTTGTCACAAACACACCTGCTTTACATGAACTACTAAAGAGAATCCTTTAGACGGAAATAAAAGGATACTAGACAGTAACTTGAATTCACATGAATAAGGAACACCAAGAAAAATAAATATATGTGGGATGCCTGGGTGGCTCAGTTGGTTAAGCATCTGCCTTCAGCTCAGGTGATGATCCCAGGGTCCTGGGATCCAGCCCTGCATCGGTCTCCCTGCTCAGCAGGAAGCCTGCTACTCCCTCTCCCACTCCCCCTGTTTGTGTTCCCTCTCTCCCTGTGTGTCTCTCTGTCAAATAAGTAAATAAAATCTTTAAGTAAACAAATAAATAAATGAGAATTACAAAAGACAGTATAAATGTCTTTTTGTTACACCTCATATATATATATATATGAGGTGTAGAAAACAACTTGAAAAATATAGTTGAGAAATAACAAAGGAATTAAAATGGTGTACTCGAAATTACTTAATGCAAAAGAAGGCAATAATGAAAGAATAGAGGAACAAAAAAGGCCTAAGACACATAGAAAACCAACAATGAAATGGTAGACATAAATCCTACCTTATCAGCAATTACATTAAATATATATGGATTAAACATTCCAATCAAAAGGCAGAGTGTACCACAATGAATTTATAAACATGGTGTAACTGGGGTGCCTGGGTGGCTCAGTAGGTTAAGCATCTGCCTTTGGTTCAGGTCATGATCTCGGGGTCCTAGGATTGAGCCTTGCGTTGGGCTCCCTACTCAGTGGGGAGCCTGCCTGTCCCTCTCCCTTTCTTTCTGCCCCCTCCCTGCTCATGCTCCCTCTGTCCCTCTCTCAAATAAATGAATAAAATCTCTTTAAAAATTAAAAAAAAAATAAAACTATGAATTCTGTTACGCTGAAAAGAAATGAAATTAATAAAAAAAATTACTTGAGACATTGGGGTGGGATCAGTGAAATAGGAGATGAGGATTGCAGGTTGTGCTTCTCCTGATGTGCACAGGTGATGGATGGAATGTTGAATCACTATGTTGTACACATGGAACTAATATAACATGGTGTAGTGAGTAGCTGGAATTAAAATAAATTTTTAAATATAAAATAAAAATTAATTAAAATAAAAATTAAAAAAATTAGGAAACATTAAAAAAAATTAAAAAAAAACATGGGGGGGCACCTGGGTGGCTCAGTGAGTTAAAGCCTCTGCTTTCGGCTCAGGTCATGATCCCAGGGTCCTGGGATTGAGCCCCACATCAGGCTCTTTGCTCCGTGGAGAGCCTGCTTCCTCCTCTCTCTCCCTGCCTGCCTCTCTTGCCTACTTGTAATCTCTGTCTGTCAAATAAATAAATAAAATCTTTAAAAAAATAAAATAAACATGATATAAGTACATTTTCTCTGTAACAGACATTCTTTAAATTCAAAGATACTAATAGGCTCATAGGGATATAAAAAGATGTACTATGCAAGAAGAAACCAAATAAGAGAAGAGCTATGCAAATATCAAACAATATACTTTCAAATTGTTACCAGAGGGGCACCTGGGTGGCTCAGTCGGTTAAACATCTGACTCTTGATTTTGGCTCAGGTCATGATCTCAGGGTTGTAAGTTTGAGCCCTACATGGGGCTCTGTGCTCAGTGGGGAGTCTGCTGGAGATTCTCTCTCTCCCTTTACCTCCTCCCTCTGCTCATTCACTCTCTCTCACATAAATATATCTTTAAAAAAAAACAAAAAACAAACAAACAAAAAAAAACCAAAAACAGTTACCAGAGACAAAGGAGGACATTTTACAATGATAAAAGGGTCAATCCAACAGGAAAAGATAATTATAAAATATATGTACCTAACAACGGAACCCCAGAATACACAAAGCAAAAACTAATAAAATTAAAGAGGGAAGCAGACAATTCAACAGTGATAGTTGGAAACTTTAATAGCCCACTTTTAATAATGTCTAGAACAACTAGGCAGAAGATCAACAATGAAACAGAAAATCTGAACAATGGATAGACTAACAAGATCTAGTAGACAGCTAAAGAACACACCCAACAGCAGCCGGACATACATTCTTCTCATGTATGCCTGGAACATTCTCCAAGAAAGACTACAGGGATCCTCTGCTTTTCCAAAGTTTGTTTTAAGCCATTCCATTTTTATGAAGGACCTCCATTGTGAAAGGCCGCCTATTTTTTGCTAACTGAATGGCATCCAAAGAGGATTTTCCCTTTTACAAAGAAAGGTGAAAACAGCGTTCAGTACTAGCATTGCAGCAAGAGGGAAGTGCACACTCTGAGCTACGAGAGCGGCCCTGCCGAGCTCCTTCCCCTGGAACTACACTCAGCATCTCAGCATCAAGCTGCCAAAGCTTTGAAGTGTGCCTGTGAGCATCTGTTCTTTAGCTTGATTTATTTTGTGCATCCATTAGCGAGATGTGTCATAAAGTATCAAAAAAGCCTAAAAGAGGTCTGGAAATGCTCAAATTTTTTTTTGGTATAAATTAACGGTAATTGCTTCTTCACTTTACGCCATTTCAGCTCACAAAAGGTTTCACAGGAACACTCCCATTTTTGGATGGAGGGGATACCTGTTTATATTAGGTCATAAAACCTCAGTAAATTTTAAAGGATTAAAATCACATAGAGTATATTCTCCATCACAAATGGGATGAAATTATTTCCTTGTCTGTAAAATGTGATAATATTTACCTGAGAGGGGCATAAAAGAAATCAGATCTCAAGTACCTAGCATAGGGTCTAATAAATATTGAGAATATAATACATATATGTTTTGTTTTTATCTCATGCTAAAGTATGGTAAATCATAGGTTAGTTTCCTCCTTGGAAAAAAAAAAAAAAACCCAACCCTAACTGCCTTGACTTGGTGGCAGATTTTGTAACTGGTGTCTTAGTACTGAAGAAACAGTATCACAACCCTGATGCTTCCCCCACCATTGTGGCTAAAAGCTGAATATAAAACTGTCTTAGCAGTGAACAGCTGGAGCATTTCTAAATTATCCTGTTTGTAACTAAATAAGATAAATGATTATTGATCTACCTGGTTTTCTTAATGATTGCCCATTAGTGTTCATTAATTTGGGTGACTTTTTCATTCATTTCACACCAGAGAAGATCAGACCGCATTTTCATGAGTTAATTCTTCTGATCAAGACATAAACTTTGAATTTTTACCACTCTAGCCCAGAGCCTAGTTGGGTTTGTAGCTACTTGCATGCAACAAAGCAGAGTTGAGTAGTTGCGACAGAGTCCAAATGGCCCAAAGAGTCTAAAATATTTATTATCTGGCCTTTACAGAAAAAGTTTGGTGAACCCTAACCTAAGAACTAAATAATTCTTGGGTGGGCCTGGTAGATGACATTCTAGGAAAGACCCTGGAAAGACATGCAATCATCCTTTTATTTCCAAGTTTGCATAACTTTCTTCAACATGGTCAATCTTATCTCATTCTGAGTGCCCATTAACTCCCCCTACTCAATGTTTGAAGCAATTCCCAGATATAACAACATCTATAAATAACTGAGTCTATCTGAATTGTATCTTAAGATACATGACACTAATAATGATAGCACTTGTCTTTTTTGAAAGTATGAGCTCAACCACACTGTTCATTTTCAAATTCTACTGTGCATTTAATAGATTAGCCAGATGTCCCTGATTTATATTAGGGCTTCCAGGAGTTGGAACTTTCAATTTTTTACCTAGGACAATGAGAATAGAGATTTCATAGTTCTCCAAAATCTCACCCACAACTTTTGGTCTCACTGACCCAACTCAGCAAGGAAGTAATCTCAAATTCAGAACTGCTGAGACTACTATTTTCAGGTTCCACAATTCCTTTGTTTAAATCAGAAATATCTGGTTACTGACATAAATTAGTAGTGCTTTTCTTTCTTTCCTTTTTTTTTTTTTTTAAGATTTATTTGAGAGAGAGTACAAGCAGTGGGAGCAGCAGAGGGAGAGGGAGAAGCAGGCTCCCTGTTGAGCAAGGAGCCTGATGTGGGACTCCATCCCAGGACCCTGGGATCATGACCTGAGCCAAAGGCAAACACTTAGCCAACTGAGCCACCCAGACGCCCTGCTAGTAGTGCTTAAAGGGTGTGAAATGGCTTGGTTTGGGGCATTCTGCTACCATGAATTCACCTTTCTCTCATCCTCATGTCAAATATTCCCCCACCCCACTCCCACCTCACAATAGTGCCTTCTGAATGAGCTCATCTACATTTACCTTTTTGGTGACTATATTTGTAAATTAAAATTTTTAAAAATGGTAAAAGATAAAGTGCAGATTTATATTCCCTCTTTAGAGAAGTGCTACCCTTCAGGGCTGCATTCAGACCTTCCAAAGCCCTGTCCCTGTCCCCTTGAACCAGCAAATGATCCGATCTGGTGCCTGGAAGGCAATCAAAGAGCACCCTGCCCCCACCTCGTGCTCATTCACACTCTGAGTCTCTTGCAGGCAGCTTAAGTGGAATCAATAAAGCAAAAGAGGTTAGCTGGCTGGAAAAAATCTCTTCAGAAGTGAAAGACAAGACACTAAAAATGTAGAGATGTACTGAGAGCAGCAGTCTTTTCAGGGCTCTAATGATAGAAAAAGGAATTAAAAAGGCAGACTAGGCAAGGATATATAATGCATTCTTCCGCCTGACATTTAATTGAAGGGAAAAACTGGGATGGCACCAACTTTGAAGTATTTTGTACATGGGGCTTTTTAAATGATGAGAATTTTAAAAAAATACACATGCACATAAAATTTAAAAACTGTCTTGTGTTTTCCCTCTGTTATAATTTGTCACTCTCAAGCAACAGTCTGGGGAGCAAAAGAAGCACCTGACTCTCCCAAAGGTTATGAATGGTGCGTCATGGGATAGACCTATCATTGAGTGAGGGGGTAAGACCTTCCTTTCCCCCTTGTAGGGGGAAGCCATCTTCATTTTCCTGGCTTAGTAATGATCATTGTAAGCTGCACGAAGAAGCAGAAACATAGATGTGGAGGAGAACTCTTGCTGGGACTCCAGGACAGCCATCAGAATCTCCACATTATTGCTGGAAGTTGGTTTCCCTCGTTTCAGTCACTCTACCAGGTTCCATATGTAGGATTATTTCCTAAGTTAAGAATTTATGTTTCTCAATGCCCTTTTCCTCTCTGTTTAATTTACCCCGAAATCCTCAAAGCCAGGTTCTCTATACTTTGTTTCAGTTATCTGCTGCTGTGTATTAAGTATCCAAATCTTAAGTGGCTTAAAATAAAACCATTTTATTTACTCATGTTTCTGTGGGCCAGGAATTCAGGCAGGGCTCAGTGTGGATGGCTTCTCTCTGCTCTGTGATATCTGTAGCCTCAGCTGGAATGGCCTGAGCAGCTGAGAGCTGGCTGGGCCTCTCTCTTCTTATGGCATCACCTGGAGTGACTCAAGAGGGATTTGGGGATGAAAGATGGCCTCACTTACAATGTCTGGGCATTTTGGTTATCTCCCTGGTGGCCTCTCATCACTCAGTAATGTAGTCTGACATTTGCAGTGTGGCTGGCTTCCAAGAGTGAAAGCAGGTGCTATAAGGCCTCTAGAGACCTAAATTTGGAATTCTCAGAATGTCACTTCTGCATTCTATTAATCAAAGCAAGTCACCAGTCAGACCAGATTCAAGGGGTAGGGAAACAAATGCCACCTCATGATGGGAAAAGGAGCACTTGTGAACAGATGTAGGAGGCATTGTTGGCAGCCATCTTTGGAGACAACTTACCACAGTTTTCAAGAACTAATCTGATTAAGCTAAACATTGCTCTTGAGAGAATGCTAGAAGACTCTTCCATCTTCCACAGAGAAGAAATGTCTTAACCTTCAGGAATCTAATCTTGGGACTCTTAATGACTTTCTACTATTAAATGAGGAGGAGGAGGAGGCATCATATGCATTAGGGTGCAAGGCTGAGGAGGTTTTATAATAAAACTATTCTAATATGAGTGTTTTCTAACTAATCTGCTCTTCCAAACTAAGCTTCAGATAAGCGATAGCCTACTTTTAGCTTTCTTTTGTGAATCAATACTTAAGTTATTTATAACACTGTGTTATTTTCTAGATTACTTTTAACCTCCTGGACTCTAGAACTAAGCAGAATTAGCATTCTTTGCTGTCTTGTCCCATCTGTTAACTTTTCTCTGTAAGATGGAACATTTCACTAACACTTTGTAAGTACTTAAAAATGCTTAAGTGACTAAGGAGAGTCTTGGCTTTTACAGTCTTCAGCAAATATACAATCACTAGCCCTCTCAAAAATACCTCTTGGGATGAAAAGATTAGTCAAAAAGAGGATGTAACACTTGTAAATATCTATACATTCAACATGGGACCACCTAAATAAAGCAAATACTGAGAGACTGAATGGGAGAAATAGACAGCAATATAATAATACTAAAGGACTTTAATACTTCACTTAACACCAATGGGTAGATCATCCAAAAGGAAAATCAATGAGGAAACATTAGCCTTAAGTAATAGGTTAGATCAGATGGACTTAAAGAGATATTTATATAGAACATTCCAATCAAAAGCAACAGAATATACAGTTCTTCTCAAGAGCACATGGAACATTCTTCAGGATACATCATATGTTAGGCCACAAAACAAGTCTTAACAAATTTAAGACGAAATCATGTCAACCATATTTTCTGACTCCAATGGTATGACACTAGAAATTGGTTATAAAAAGAAAACTGGAAAATTCACAAATATTTAGAGATTAAACAACATGCTACTGAACAGTCTATGGGTCAGTGAAGAAACCAAAGAGGAAATAAAAAAATACCATAAGACAAAAGAAAATGGAAATACAATATACCAAAACCTATCAGATACAGCAAAAGCAGTTTAAGAGGGAGGTTCTTAGCAATAAATACCTACTTCAAGAAACAAGAAAAATCTCAACATAATTATACAACTCAAGGAATGAGAAACTGAACAAAGTTCAAAGTTAGTAGAAGGAAGGAAATAACAAAGATCAAAGCAGAAATAAGTAAAATAGGGGCCAAAAAGACAATATGAAAGATCAATGAAACCAAGAGCTAGTTCTTTGAAAAGATAAACAAAATTGACAAACCAGTAGTAGACTCACCAAGAAATAAAGACCAGGACTCATAAAAATACAACTGGAAACAAAAGAGACATTACAACTGATATTACAGAAATGCAAAGGGTCATAAGAGACTACTACAAACAATTATATACCAACAAACTGGACAACCTAGAAGAAATGGATGAGTTTTAGAAACATACATCCTTCTGAGACTGAATCATGAAGAAATAGGGAATCTGAACAGACTGATTACTAGTAAGGAGATTGAATCAATAATCAAAAATCTCCCAACAAACAAAAGTTCAGGGCCAGATGGTTTCATTGGTGAATTCTGCCCAAGATTCAAATGAGAATTAATATCAAACCTTCTTAAACTCTTCCCCAAACAGAAGAGGACAGAATGCTTCCAAACCTATTTTATGAGGCTAGCATTACCTGATACCAAAACCAGATAAAGATACAACAGGAAAAGAAAATTACAAGTCAATATCCTTGAAAAACATAGATGTAAAAAATCCTCAAAACAATTAGTGAACCTAATTCAACAATACATTAAAAGGATCTTCATGTAGGATTTATTCCAGGGGTACAAGGATGGTTTAACTTCTGCAGTCAAACAAGGTGATACATCATTTAAACAAAATAAAGGATAAACATATGGTCATCTCAACAGATGCAGAAAAAGCATTTGGCAAAATTCAACATCCATTTATGATAAAAACTCTCAACAAAGAGGTTATAAAGGGAATGTACCTCATGTGACAAGTCCAAAGATAATATCACACTGAGTGGTAAAAAGCTGGAATCTTTCCTTCTGAGACCAGGAATAAGAAAGTGATACATACTCTTGTTATTTTTATTCAGCATTAATATTGGAAGACCTAGCCAGAGCAATTAGGCAATAAAGAAGTCAAAGGCACTCAAATCATAAAGGAAAAGGTGAAACAGTCATTATTTGCAGATAACATAAGATAATATACCCCCCCCAAACTGCTACAGCTAATAAATGAATTCCATAACATTGCAGGATACAAATATGCAGAAATCTCTTGCATTTCTACACACTAATAACAAACTATCAGAAAGAGAAATTAAGAAAACTATCCCATTTATAATAAGATAAAAAATAGTAAGATTCCTAGCAATAAATTTAACCAGGGAGGTAAAAGACGATATACTGAAAATTATAAGACACTGATGAAAGAAAGTGAGTATGACATAAAGAAATGGAAAGGTGTACTATATTCATGGATTGGAAGAACCAGTATTGTTAAAATGTCCACACTATCTAAAGCACTCCACAGATCCAGTGCAATTCCTATCAAAATTCTAATGGCATTCTCCATAGAAATAGAACAAATAATCTTAAAATTCATATGGAACCGCAAAAGACCCCAAACACCCAAAGTGATGTTGACTAAGAAGAACAAAGCTGGAGGCATCATGTGCCCTGATTTCAAACTATGTTACAAAGCTACAGTAATCAAAACAATATGGTATTTACATAAAGATAGATACATAGATTAATGGGACAGAATATAGAGCCTAGAAACAAACCCATACATATATGGCCAATTAATTCATAACAAAGGAGCCAAGGACATACAATGGGGAAAGAACAATCTCTTCAATCAATGGTATTGGGAAAACTGGACAGTATACGCAAAAGAACGAAACTGAACATCTATTTACACCATACATAAATATTAACTCAAAATGGATTAAAGACTTGAATGTAATCTGAAACCATAAATCCCTTAAAAGAAAACATTGGCAGTAAGATCCTTGACATGGGTCTTGGCAGTGATTTTTTTTGATTTGACACCAAAAGCAAAAGCATCGACAGACCAAAAATAAACAAGTGTGATTACATCAAACTAAAAAGCTTCTGTACAGCAAAGGAAACCATCAACAAAATGAAAAAGCAACCTACTGAATGGGAGAAAATATTTCAAATCATGTATCTGGAAAAGAGGTTAATATCCAAAATATATAAAGAACTCATACAATTCAATAATAAAACCCCAAAGCAACCCAATTTAAAAAATGGGCAAAAGATCTGAATAGTCATTTTCCCAAAGACGACTTACAGATGGCCAACAGACTCATGAAAAGGTATCCAACATCACTAATCACCAGGGAAATGTAAATCAAAACCATAATGTATCACCTCACACTTGTTAGAATGGTTCTTATAAAATAGGGAAGAAATGACAAATGTTGGCAAGGATGTGGTGAAAAGGAGACCCTGTGCGCTGTTGGTGGGACTGTAAATTGTCACAGCCACTATGGAAAACACTATGGAGATTCATTAAAAAGTTAAAAGGAGAAATACCATATGATCCAGCCATTCCACTTCTGGGTATTTATCCAAAGAAAATGAAAATACTAACTCGAAAAGACATATGCACCCCCATGATGACTGCAACATTATTTACAATATCCAAGATATGGAAAAACCCAAGTTTCCATAAATGAATGAATGGAAAAGGAAAATACACACACAGAGAATATTATTCAGTCATCAAAAATAATGAAATCTTGCCATTTGTGACCATGTGGATGGACCTTAAGGACATTATGTTAAGTGAAATAAGATAAATACCATACAATCTCACTTATATGTGGAATCTGAAAAATAAAAACAAAAAACATTCATAGGCACAGAGAATAGACTGGTGGTTGGGAGAGGCAGGAGTGAGGGATAGGAGAAATGGGTGACTGAGGATCAAAAGATACAAACTTGCAGTTATAAAATAAGTCATGTGGATGTAATATACAGCATAGTGACTATAATTAATAATACTGTATTGCATATTTGAAAGTTTCTAAGTGAGTGTTACTACAAGAAAAAAATACTTTTGTTAATAGGAAAGTGATGGATGTTAACCAGAATTTCTGTGATGATCATTCTGCAGTATATTCACATGATCAAATCACTACATTGTACACTGGAAGCTTAGGTAATATTGTGTATCAATTATACCTCAATAAAAAGAGAAAAAAGAATACCTTTTGGGAGCAATGCTTGATAGTAATATCCAAGATGTTTCTTCTAGACGCACTGCTGAAACGGAAAGCCTTTACTGCTACTCTTGTGAAGGTTTACAGAGTCGGCATCCCTTCCCCTTTGTCTTTCGAATCTGTTCACGGTTCGTAATTCCCTATGAGGCCATGACACTCCCATCATTCCATTACCTGATATGAAGAAACTTAAGAGCGAATTAAAAGAAACAAATGTTTTTCTAAAGGTGTCCTATATACATATATATAATGTTTTATTTTAAAATGTCACTGAGCATATACATTTCTTTAGCTTTTTCCAGGGAACATCGCACCTAAATTTTGAAACACACAAAATAGATCCCCTTTACTAAACAGTTTTCATTTTGGGGGGTTACAAAAGTCAAGGTTTCACAATCACAAAGCATAAAGGTACATGGTCCTGATACCATTTTCAGGAAGATTCTTGTCATTCCCTGTACATCTGGTACTTTTGGAAACCCAGACCGTGATGCATTCCTTATGAATGATCTCCACTGTGGGCCTCCCTGGGTCTCCAGAAGAAACAGAGAAAATGGAAGTGAACAGAAACAAGAGAATAACCTCAGGACTCCCCAATACAAAATACTATGGAAGATTGGGGGGAGGGGGTACAAGGTTCTTCTTCAAGTACGTCGCAGTAGAATACACCATGTTTATAGCCTCATTTGGTCACTGTCTACCTGGTTGCTAGTGAACAAGACTTCATCTAAGACGCGGAGGAAAGATGAAAGCTATTTACATGTAACATCACGGACTAGGAAGAGCAGTCACGCCCAGACCTGCAACCAGATCGGACAAGGAGCTGCCACGGTGGGTGCCTGAGAGGCCAGGAGGCTGCTCGCTGGTATCCTCGGCCGCACCCACCCAGAGCCAGCTCCGCATAGTGGACTGTGCACGGTGTGCAGACTCTTACACTTCTCTGCAAATGGACAGTCCTCATGACTCCAAGTTTCTCATGGAAGATCATGTCCTGGGGCCAGATACTGTTTTCCTCTTTTCTTAGATCTGGTAAATTTTAGGGTCAGCCTGATTATTCTCTGCATAGACAATGACTCTTCACTGCTTTCTCCAAGTGTCCCAGAAGTGGTAATTTGCTGAAAATAGAATCTCATAAAAGTTTAACACATTCCCTCTGAGAACAGTGGTGGTGCTGGGCCACTTAAGGAAAGGTCAGAGCCGAAAACTATGGTGGAAAACCACTCTTGGCCATGTTGGAAAAAAAAAAAAATGGACTGGCAGATGAGGAAGGAGGTGCAGTCTAGAGGAGAAGCAGAATTCTAAAGATGGGGGAGTCTTTTTCCACATTTCCATGCTAGTGCTCTCAGTAAACCAAAAATCCTGCCCGAATGGCCAAGATCTGAGGCCCGATCTGGGTCCCGAGACCCTCCGCCCATATCCACCTACAGCTGTAGTTGTTCTCCAGAAGTAAACAAATACTTGGGAGTAAGAAAAAGGTGAGCACAGCTGACTTTGCACAGCCCCACAGAGGTAAGCTGCTAGGAATGGAAAGATCAAGCACCTAAATTCCCCCAAGTTGCAGAAAGGGACTGAAGTTACCACTTTTTTGTGGTTTTATCCTAGTCCACAGCCGAGTACTTGGCCTAGCCTGATTTTCACATCTCCCTCCCCTCGCCAAGAATGGCGGTTAGGTAAGCAGAACTACCACAGAACAGATCTCCATCCCTGCCGGCTGGCGCGCTCTCACTGCAGGGGTCACAAGAACAAAGGTTTGGTTGTCACCTGGCAAAATGCTGCAAGGTGTGGACAGAGCGTGCGTTTGCCCTCTTTAAGGAAAAGACGGTCCCCAGGTATTATGAAAGAGCAGGGTCCAGCCCAACAACGAGATTTAGAACTGAAAGAACCTTTCATTAGAGGAAGTGGCCACACACGCCCCAAGACAACCATAAAGACTGGACTAGGAAATCGAAAGCTTTTTATTAAACAAGACTTCCCCTGAGGCCATTAGGACAAGGAGATTTGGCTGTAAGTCAGACACACAAGATTTCCGAACCACATATAAATATGTTCTTCAGAATTTTGAGTGTGTTGCCTTGCCTCTTGACCTCTCCAGGAATGCTCCTAGGGCCAACCCCGTTATGTAGACACAGTTACTGCTCTGGGATGGGAAGGCACGGGGCCTGGGTGAAAAATAAAGCCAAACAGAGTGAGCTCAATTCACAGAGCAATATCAGTGTTGGGTAGATCTGCTATGGGCATTAACAAATCACTTTTTCCACATATGACTTATCCATCTCATTTGTAATTTTCCTCTCATCCCCCAAACAGAAATAGGGCTTCAGCTTTTTACTAGGATCTTTCCACCAAGGAGGCTTATGAAAAGAATTCCTGGATACCTTTCTAACTAAAACCAGCAGAACAAAATGCTCAATACTTTAGGATAAATTGGAAAAGGAGGTTCCAGAATTTTTCCTGAGGCATTTCTTGGCAGTACATGAATTGGTGAATTGAGAAGACTCTCAGGACATCTACGCCCAAAGTCAGACTCCAGCGGCTCAAATAAAAGAAGAAAAGCTCAAGGCAGGACCAACACGGAAGCCTGGGAGAGAAAACAGAAAGGCAATGGGAACATGGGAAAGAGGTGACTGCTGATGAGGACAGCTTCCCAAAGAAGGGAGGTCAGAGTCCTCCACAAAAAACTTCCTTGGTTTCCATTTGCATGTGACTTCGAGTCAGGGCAGGAACAGAAGGGGGACCACACTGCTGGGAGATGCCTGCGTGTTGTCCCACAGCATCTTATTCTGCCAGAGAAGCAAATGGTTTACCATGGACTTGTCCCCACAGAGCCTTCTGGGGTCACTCAGATCTCCTGGAGGAGAAGGGAAGCTGTCAGATAAAGGTGACCCCCGACAGGGCGGTAGTCCAATTCTTCCCAGGCAACATTTTGGCAAACAGCTGCTCAGTAAATTTCCACAGTACTTTACCAGACAGGGCATCATTTCCACACTGTGGAATGAATTCATTCCTGAGTAGAGAGGCTCCAGGCAGACCTTTCCTAATAAAATATCTACAACTCCAGGAAGGTGATGAACTATCCTGGAGGAAAGGTTCCTTTCCTCTCCTCTGGGGAAGGGACTCAACAAACATGGGAGCTGGGATTGGCTCTCCAGCAGTTTTGGGAATCACATCAATGATATTTTTCTTCATTGGGTGGGAAGAACACTTAAATTACACGAAACTGTCAAGATGGCGATGAAGCCACATGAGGTGTTTAGGAAGCAGCCTCAGTAACTGGACATCACTCTACAGGGTCCTCCAGTGCAGAGCAGTAGTCTGCTTAAGAGAAGTAATTTCTAAAAAATCTATTTTGTGATTCCTTGTGGGAGAGAAGCAACAGGTAGACTTGGTGTCCACTGCTTCTACAGCTCTTATGAGGAACACTCAGAAGTGGAGCAGTGGTGGGAAATGGGGCTTCAGCTGTTGGGTGGCTGGGACGGAAGTCCAAGGGGAAGGAACGGGAAGCACAGCATCAGAATGACCAGTCAACCCAATTCAGATTCACTTTTCTCAAATGGCTATTCAGAGTGGGACTTGCCTGAAGATGAGGGGGAGAGCAAGACTGCTGCTCCTTGACAGAACAGGGATACTTACTGACGTGGAGTGGCCTTGGGCACAGTCACAGCCCATGGAAACTGGATCTAAAATGGAGGAATGGTCTTCACATGAGGTATGGTGACCTGATCCATGGAGCTTCCTGTTCTGATCTCTTAAACACTGCTTTACATATGTCCCCATGGCACAGCAGGTGGGGAAGGCCAACTATTCCAGAAATGATGACCTAGATTCTCAGAGAAATCTCAAGCCACAAAAAGGGAGACCCTTGAAAACAATAGAGGAACTGTTGGTCCAAAGAAACACCCATATTTTCATGAAAACACACTGATTTGGTGAGAAAAATGCAACTCAGGAACAAACTGTTACACAACAAAGACAGGACTCTGTCGGCCTGGGCACTGCTCCAGAAGGCTGCCCGGGTGGTGTGGGCTACCGGGTATGGGGACAGCCTGGGCTGGACTTTGACACACAAATTCCTCAGTAGGGAGCTGGAAAGTCCCAGGCCTGTTTTATGGAAGGGAAGCAATTAAGATTCAAGGAATATCGAAGAGAAAAAAAATCCCTGCTTCACCCCACCATAGCCATGAAAGAAGGGACACACACACACACACACACACACACACACACAGATGGTGTTCCCTGAAGTCAGTCTCAGGCTTACTAGAAGGTGGGTGCTTACACTTTCTGAGGCATGATCCCCAACTTTCCAATGCAGTTAAAAGTACTGGGTTAAAAGTACCCGTAGAGAAGCTGGCAGCTTGACCGGCTGAAGAGTCTTCTGCCAGTTACACCTGAAATTGGCTGCCCAGCTACTCCAAATAAATATGACATGTGTACCCAAAATAGGCAAGGGCCACCTGGGAGGCCTATTAAAGGAACCAAAAGAAACACAACACTCAGTAGCAGCCTTTATGTTTTGCTCTGTTGAGTATCCAGACCTGTTACTGAAGAGGAAACTGAAAGCTAAGGGTCCCCCAGAAGTACAGCCAGAGGACTTTTGGCAGCAAACCCCCAACCTGGGATGGGAAGAGGTTGTATCCCCTGGAGCTCTGCTGGGGCACTTCCCAGTCCCACCCCGCTAAGAGGTATAGCAGCTTTCTCCCCTGCTGTCCTCCCAATGCCCTGGGCCGTTTTCAGGAAAGTTTGTTCCCATGTATTAAAGGAATGACATATACAGAAATGTCGTCTCCTGAGCCCAGTCGGTCATTAGATATCCGCCATCCTCTGTCCTTCAGGACACCGCGGGCACGCATCACCAGGTCCTGAGCTGCCAGTGTGTACCTGTGTAGGGAGAAGCAGGAATGAGACCAGCAGTAAGGCATCAGGCAGAATCTGGAGTCAGGGGAGGCTGAAAAGGAGGCATCACTACAGCTGTGTAAACAGTTTTCAAATACCCCTGAAGTCTCAAAAAGTCTAGGCTGGGGCGCCTGGGTGGCTCAGATGGTTAAGCATCTCCTTTCGGCTCAGGTCATGATCTCTGGGTCCTGGGGTCAAGCCCCACTTCAGGCTCCTAGTTCAGTGGGGAGTCTGCTTTTCCCTCCCTCTCTCTTTTGCCTCTGCCCCTCCCCCCCTGCTCATGCTCTCTCTCTCTCTGTATTATCTGTCTCAAATGAATAAATAAAATCTTTAAAAAAAAGTCTAGGCCATCTTTTCCCAAACTGTGAGATGCCTAACGTGAGATTATTCTTTTAGATGGTAGATGGACAAGGCACCACATACATTAAATAATCTCCTAAATTAGTCTGCTGTTGAGTCTTTTGAGGTATTTGGTGATGTCAAGGAGAAAGTCTTTGTTTAGTGTGAGTCTGCCTTTAGTATGGATCTTCTCAGGCTCACAGCTTTGCTTGGCAAACCATGCCTAGCTGAAAAAGTACTTGGTAAACCTAAGAGCTTTTGTTTTCAGTGTTTATTTTGGGGGCCACATTCTTTTTTAAGGACAAATGATAGTCATTTTTCCATGTATGGTCAATCTTTTAAAATAAAATTTTTATTTCTTAAAGATTTTATTCATTTATTTGAAAGAGAGACAGAGAGAGGAGGAGAAGGGGAAGGGTCAGAGGGAGAAGCAGACTCCCCGCTGAGCAGGGAGCCCGATGCGTGACTCCATCCCAGGACTCCGGGATCACAACTCGAGCCAAAAGCAGTTGCTCACTCAACTGAGCCACCCAAGTGCCCAGTAAAATTGTTTTTAAAAGCTGAGTTGACTTAAATAAAAACATTACTAGTACATGTAGCATAGGAATACAGTAAAAATGTGAAGGTGTTTGGGAATGGACTGATAAACCTTGGTGTGGATGGGCTATCTACCCACTCTTATCAATGCCACACTCTCCTCTTGATCAACGTAGGTTTAGTGGGGGTGGCCCTCCAAGAATTTGAAAGTAAGTTTGCTCAGAGATTTAAACATAAGGGAAAAAAAGGACTACATCATTAGCCAGTGGGAAATATTAATATCTAAAAACCAGTGTGGGAGGGGATTGTAGTGGGTGTGGGCCTGGGTTGGCCTTGAGGCATAAAAAAATTAGACAAAACTTTGGCAGGTGTCTATCCAAATACTGATCAGAGAAAGTCTTCGCTGACAGACTTCAAAGAGATTTAGTTCTGCTGGTAGGACCATATTTAGTGTGGATGAATGACTCTCTCAGCCTATGCCATTAAACATGATTCATCGTTAACTCTGATTTCACCTTCACCAAATAACCCGATTCTGATCAGGCTCCTTGTGTAGGCCTGCCTACAGGGAAGGAATAAGCCAGTCACTGTACTCCAAGAATATCAGTCACTTATATTTCTCCATATAAATGTCAACTGGCATCTCGGTTTCCAGATCAATTTTGTAAGCTTGGTTAGGGTGAGCCCAGCTCTGACAATGAATCTGTTCTTTGCATGTTGATTAAACCCGTTTCTGAACCCGAAAAGCTAAAAGCTAGACTCAGATAAATCACCAAGATAATAAATGTCACCCTGTAAGGAAGGCTTCTTGGAAGGCTTTCACAACAGACTTTTAACAACAGACCACCCTGATGTAACCAGTGGCTTTTCCCTACTTGGGAATATCTCTGCCTTGCCCTCAGGACTGTGATTTTTATGGAATTCAGAACACCAGAAGGCTCTTTTTTTTTTTTTTAATTTCTTTTCAGCGTAACAGAATTTATAGTTTTACACCACACCCAGTGCTCCATGCAATGCGTGCCCTCCATAATACCCACCACCTGGCTCCCCCAACCTCCCACCCCCCGCCCCTTCAAAACCCTCAGGTTGTTTTTCAGAGTCCATAGTCTCTCATGGCTCATCTCCCCCCCAATTTCCCTCAACTCCCTTCTCCTCTCCATCTCCCC
>PISX010012504.1:0-60485 GCA_004024625.1 Mellivora capensis | reverse complement strand
AGCATAACAAATAACACGGAGGACATGGGGAGATGGAGAGGAGAAGGGAGTTGAGGGAAATTGGGGGGGAGATGAACCATGAGAGACTATGGACTCTGAAAAACAACCTGAGGGTTTTGAAGGGGCGGGGGGTGGGAGGTTGGGGGAGCCAGGTGGTGGGTATTATGGAGGGCACACATTGCATGGAGCACTGGGTGTGTTGTAAAACTATGAATTCAGTTACGCTGAAAAGAAATGAAATTAATAAAAAAAAAAAAAGAAATATCCATTCCCTTAGAATTACGGACGGTGTATAGCATGCCCTCCTGCTCTTGTGTGAAATGCAGGCTGTGTGATAATTCTCTGTAGCATATTTCCCATTAGAGGGTATCCTGATGTTCATTTAATCTTTAGGGTTGTAGTCCACAAAATACAACTCAAATTAGAGGAAATGCCCAGCATTTGGTTAGGTAGTCAGACATCTCCAATAGTGCTAATTATTTGTCCATAAAGGAAAAATATATTAAATGTGACAGAAAAATATTTATTAAAAATGAATTACTCTGAGCCTTAAATCACTCATTTCCAGCAATTAATTCAAAAAATGAAATCTTTTTGGAAATATATTTGTTGTTTATAGTGTCACTAGGATTATATTTAAGGTAGAAGAGTAATCTATTTCAAATAGCCCTAAAAAGGTTAAAAAGACAATTTCAAAAACCTATTTCACCACCTGATAGTAAGTTCATTGGAGAAAGTAATGGATCCACTAGCCATTCAGACAACAACTGAGTGTTGAACACACTCAGAATTTCATGTAGTATGGGGTAGACTTGATGTAAAATGTATAAGAAAATATGCTTACCTCTAAGATGTAACAGTAAAAGAAAGTAATCATTATTTGCAGAGATCAATTAATATTGAAATTATAGGTAAAGATACACACATACACAGGATAGAGAATGTGGAGAGAGCTTTTCAGTTATAGGCATATCAAATAGAATTCAAGAAAAGTAAGTATAATTGAATCTTTCAAGGACCAAATCCAGGAGAGTGCTGAAAAGATATGAGGAGTCTGGGCTTCCCACTTCTCTTTCTCTGAAGTCACAGGATTTCCTATGACAGCTACCTCTGTTGATCTTTAGCATTGTTTTTTCTCTTTTTCTCTTTGACTTATTTCAGGCTCAAATATAGTTTGTAAAATATATGTAGCTTCATATCCAATAACAATAGCTAATTGACAGAATCTCTTTGTGTATCAATTCCAACTCCTAAGACAATTGTTCTACCTGCTTTAGTTATGGTGATTACCCTTGATTAGACTTGGAAACTTTCTTCTCCCCCTAGGGAAATTTATCTATGAAACTGGCTCATGGACAGGTAAGAACTCCCTTGAGACAACATTGGCATTTCTAACATATTCTGATATATTCCCATTCAAGTATTATTTGAGCACTCCCATGGGGAAAACCCTATGTAAATTTGACACATGTAAATACATAGTTCTTATATCTAAGGAACTCAAACTGGAGTGGAGGAAGCAGAAGAAAACAAATCACCAATTTCAAGATATAGATACAATACCAGTGGCTCTGATACAGTAGATATATCTACTCTGGTCTTTTCTTGTTAACTCCTCCCAACAGGGTGAGGAGTCTACAGGGCCCAGATGTCATAGAGCTTTCTCTGGATAACCTGGCAGAGAATTAGCCTTCCAAATGGCAGAGGAACCTGTGTGAGCTTCATCTACATGGCTGTTTTCTAGATTATCCTACGTTGTGCATTCTTCCTCTGCCTAAAGGGTGGGTGAAAGGATATGTGACTCAGCTTTGGAGGAAACATCTGCATTAGCCTCCCTGAGAGGGAAGGGGACAGGATAGAGATAGGATAGAAAGGGAAAGGACATGGAATTTGAGCAGGGTATCTCCCTTTGTACTCTTATCCTGGATAACAAATGTTTGGGGTAAGTCTAAAAACCTACTAAGGGGCTATCATAAGATATTTTCAGGGTGTTTTGGTAGTACAGAAGAGAGTCACTATAGTAAAAGCTGATGGAGATATATTTGATTAGAAAGATGACATTATATCTGAGTTGTAAAAGACTATTAATAGTTATGTGAGCAAAGTGATAAAGTTCTTAGATAAAAGGTACAGCATGTGAAAAGGCAGGCAAATCCATATTTATCTGTGTGGTATGATATTCACAAGGACCTGTGGAAGAACTTTATGCATGACACAGCATTTAGCACATATTAATGGATACTAAGGATTTTCACCTTCCTTTGGTATCAACAAGTGACCTAAGATAGTCCCCTCACTTCCCATCTGTGGCCTCATAATTTTCCTAACACTTCTCAGCTGATTTCCTGGGAGTTAAAAATACTCAATGATTCATTGATATTTTCCTCTGGAGTGGTTATTTCATTTAACGTAAGTGTAAATATAAGAGTACCTCCAAGGAGTGAGTAGTCTGCATGTTCTCCAGTCAATAAAATAGAGTTTCAATTAATGAAGATTTAAATAAATATTAGTGAAGTTGAAGATGGTGGATTGGTCACACACATATCTTCTATTCCCCATTAAAATACTGATAGACTTATAACAAAGGAATTTATTTAAAAAAAAAGACTTAAGCCAAAAATGACAAAGATGATAGAATATAACAATGGAAGATTAGGAAAAGTGGGAACTGGATACATCCATGGTGTGATGGTTAATTTTATGCGTCAGCTTGACTGAGCCATGGGATGCCCAAATTTATTGGTTCAACCATTATTTCTGAGTATGTCTGTGAAGGTTTGTCTAGAATAAATTAGCACTTGAACTGGTGAACTGAGTAAAGCAGACTATCCTTTCCACTGTGGGTAAGCATCATCCAATGTGTTGAGGACCTGAACAAAAAGGTGAAGGAGAGAAGAATTCCTTCAGTCTGTCTAATTACTTGAGCTGGAACACTGGTCTTCTGCTGTTGGACTAGGACTTACACCATCTGCACTCCTAGTTCTCAGGTCTTTGAATTCACACTAGAACTACACCACTGGCTTTCCTGGATTTCCAGCTTGCAGATGGCAGATCATGGGACTCCTTGGCCACTGTAATTTATGAGCCAGTTCCTCATAATCAATCAATCAATCAATCAATCAGTCTCTCTCTTTTACTCTCTGATTCTGTTTCTCAGGAGAACTCTGACTAATGCACATTAAAAAGGCCTTTAGAAACCCAAGAAAGATAATTTCCACCTGGCAACAAGCAGAGATGATTTAAAAAAATCTGTCATACTGTGGAACACTCAGAAAGGACATCAAGTGCCTTTTGAAGTGGGGGAAAATGTGGAATCAAATAAAAAGGATTGTTGAAAGTTTAATATTTATACCTGGACCTTCTTTGTTGTGAGGCAGTACTTAGCTGTCAATAGCATTTACATATTCATGAATTGTGTATAGGGAACACTGATGTAACCTAAATGACCATCATGAAGTAGGTATATTGGGAGAATGAGGGTTTAGTAAGTGTGTGTGAGTGTGGGGGTAGGGTGGTGACAAGGAGGTGGCAGCGTACAAAGGATATCTAGATCCTCATCTTCCATGGAAGGAAGTCAACAGAGAACTCTTAGAAATCAACATTTTTTAAAATGGTAATAAAAGAATTTATTTAGATATATAGAGATATTTATCAAAAGAGTAAATTGCAGGATATGAAAGTGGTTGCCTCTGGGGATTGGTAAATTGAAGTGGGGATTAAAATACTGCTAACTTTTGCCATAAGTCCTATAGTATTATTTGAGCCTTTAGAAGACTACTGAAAATATTAGTTAGAAATACAAGCTAAATCAAAATAAATAGCACCAAGTTCCATAAATATGACATTCTCCCATAAGAGTACTTAAAGTACTGATATTCTATATTGCATTTTATTTGTAGACTTGTATCCTTAATAATCAAATGAAGTAAACATACATTTTTGCCCATACTTGAATCTTCCTGGTTTCTCCACCTATAAAATAAATATAATTGGATGCAATCTTATATTCCTTGCATGAATGTTCTGAGAATACTTCATATATCACATGATATAAATATAATCTATTTGGATCAACTGTAAGTAATTTAAATTTTATATATCATTTGATCAAAGTTGAGAGGAGAACTAAATGAGACCCTTGGAAGTTAATGACTTGCCTGAGGAATTTCTATTGGCAAACAACCGTAATGATAGTAAAGTCTTTTAGTACTATTATATGCTTAACAGAGGCATCCAATCACATATTTTCTTTAATTCTCTGTTCACACCAAATAAAAATAGGGGCTCAAATTCTAATTCAGATTGCTTTCATGGAAAGTTGAAGCTGTATCTCTAAAGAAATATCTTGGAATATTTCATAAACATATCATACTGCATGATAGTTCCATTAATCTAATTTGAAAGTGTCAGCATGAAAAATCTTTGATGCATAGAGTATTTTAAAAATATATCTCTGATGTTTTGTTTTGTTTTTTGACATGTCATTTTATATTATTCCATCAGCACTTAGTCTAGATGACTGTAGTCAGCAGAGCCAACTAGCCAAGGATCATCCTTGATCTTCTTACATACATGCTATGGAACATTTTTTTTTATCACCAGCTCCAGAAAATGCCATTTATCAAGGCCCCTCAGGCAAAGCCTCCCTGTGGTAGAGTGAGGCCCAGGGTTGACTTTAAGAGTACAGGGGAAATGTAGCTGAAATAAATGCTAAGGAGAGATTCAAGGGAATAAATAAAATCACAAAATGACTAATGTATAAAAATAGGGAACATAGGGATCCTAGGGTTCCTTTGTGTACCTTGGGTCTTTCTATTTTTTCACTCATTGCAGAGGGAAATTCTAATATCTCTAAGCCCTTTACTCTTTCCTATACGTATCGGTTATTGGCAAAAATGGTTAAGTCAATCACACAATTTTTTCTTGGCCAAGTGTTAGATCACTGTAAATCTTTAGTATCTTTATTAGATGATTCAATTAAGATTTTTTTTGTCAGAAATGTTAAGTAAACAGTATTTATAAGAAAGATTAGCTCAGATCAATGTCTCCTTTCTGTAAAGGATCAGACGGTAAATACTTTTAGCTTTGCAGACCATACAATCTTTGACAACTACTCCACTCTTCCACAAAGCATGAAAGTAGCCAGAATTGATACACAAATGAGTGGGCATGGCTATGTTCCAATAAACCTTTATCTATAAAACAGGAAGCAGATAGAATTTGGCTCAGGAGCATCACATGCCAATCCCCTGGATTAGGTGCTATTATAGCCAAGAAATCAAGGGTGACTGAATCTTGCCATAAATTTTATATCCACTACTCAAGAAGTCCCCTAGAAGAATACACACAGTTGTAGTAGCATATGGGGAATCAAATACCCCATAGGTATTTGATTTTTTGGGGGTAGAAGTTGGGCAACATCCAATGCAAAGCCATGGATCTGACCTGTCCGGTTGAATCACACAAATAAGCCTATAAGGCCAAATGAAAGTTTCTTTTCTGTCTACACTGAAAGAGAATCTAAATCTTTGGATGTTATAGATTTCCTCCATGTCACACAGCACAAGAAATAGAAACAGTGACAATCATGCAGAGATAAAGAATGCTGGCATGGCCGCTGAAGACAGGTGGGTACCCAATGAGCCACCATAGTAAATGGAATGAGAATGGGTGGAATGAAGCTGCTCCAACTACAGAATTGGCCACAGTGTAGTTTACTGAGACAGCTAGATGCCCAGAGGAAGTATAAAAGAGATCATCCATAATTAGTATGATTTGTTTTTTAGACAATGGTGAACATAATTAATAGTGAATGTAGAATAATAGATAATTTTTTGCTGATCATTCAGATTATCAGTTCTCTTTCCCTATAGTGGGAGCCAAGAAATAAAGAGAACTGAAACTCCTGAGAGAGAGAGAAAGAAAATGAATGAGGCAAAACCAAGTAATATTTCAAAGCAGTTCCTAATAGCTGATAGTGGTAGTGTCTCAATAAATGTTACTTTTACTTCTCCCTGAGATCTAGCCTTGACCTTTATACAAATTAGTTGCATATATGGCAAATTTATAAACATTCTTCGGCCCTAATTTTGTTATCAGAGGGATAGGGTAATATTAAATCTACCTTACCCAAAGCCTGTTCCTGATCTCAGCCCTATCTTAAATTCTGCAGAAAAGCCTGGCATGATTTTCTCCTGACTTAGAGAAATCAACCTACTATACATTTTCATTGCTCCATCTACTACAATATCATATACCCTTCTTTTATTATCACACGTTATTACAGTGTTGTTTTATATTCATTTATGTAGTTACTTGATTAATTTCTACCTCCTCACGAAACCATAGGTCTATTATTCCCTAGCATAGATTTCAGAACTCTTTTCTAGTAGTAATTCCAAGGAATATGCACTCAGATTTAAAAAAAAAAAAAAGAAAGAAAAGAAAAAGAAACTATTATCCTAGAATTCTCAAGGATCTTCAGTATTATTCATTCATGTGTTCTTTCATTTTCATGCTCATTCATCATGAAGCCATTCCCATTTTATGACCATGCATTTTGCTAGGCCCTAGTGAGACAAACATGGATTGGCAGGAAGGGTCACTGCCTCGTGGAGCATAGAGTCAAGAGCAGGAAACAGCAGACATTCACGCACAAATACTTATTCAAGTACAGTTTGTAAAAAGGTGTTAAAGGACGTCTAGGTGGCTCAGTCAGTTAAGGGTCTGGCTGCTTTTGTTTTTGGCACAGGTCATGATCTCACAGCCGTGGGATTGAGTCCCAAGTTGGGCCTCTGTGCTCAGTGCAGTCTACTTCAGATTCTCTCTCCCTCTCTCTTCTGCTTGCTCTCTCTCTCTTTCTCAAATAAATAAATAAATAAAATCTAAAAAAATAAAAAGGTATTAACAGACAAGCATAGAGTGTTGTAAGCATATGAAATTAATATATTTGACTTCATTTGGGAGTGATCTCAGTAGCTTTAAAAGAGGAAGTGGCATTTAAGCTTCTACTTGAAGGATGAATGCATAGGTGAAAAGATATTAAATAGATCACTCAGACACACATGCACACACATGCTGTCCTGTCCATACGACCGTGTATGATAAATGCACATTTAATAATAACTGTAGTTAAAAAAAATCAATATCCAGAAGTGGTCTAAGCGTAGACTTGAGCCATGTTTTGTTTCAGATCAGGAGAGAGCTAGAGTCTATTATCCTAGTAATGAATTTAAAGGGAATCCAGGTTAAGTCAGTCTGTCTGTCCATCTTTCTCTCTTTACATATATGTATATGCACACATTTGCCACGTTTACCACAACTCAGCCATGAGATCTAATGTACTATCACTAAAATATTTTTTCAGATAATTTGGAATTTTACTGATATAAAATACTTTACTCATATTTGGATATAGTTTTTTTAATTCCCTATTTTACAATCTTTATCATATGGGAACTGATCATCCATATTGTCTTCTTTCTGAGTTTTAACAAGGGATAATTTAAGACGCAAGTATTCTCCTTTCTCGCCTTTAGTTTTTTGTTTTTTGTTTTTTGTTTTTTTTTGTGGGGATAATTAAAGTAAATGGGGCATAATAAAGAAAGAATATTAGCTTCCAAGCGAGAGTTTCTAAAATAAAAAAAAAAAACCAACTCTCTGTACTTTGGACTTGTAGAGTAGAAGTCAGTCTTAATTGCAAACTTTTAAAATGTATATATTTTAGTTATTTTATCTACTACAATAACAAAAATTGGATGTCAGGACTACATGTTGGAAATTGCTTTAAGGAACAGATAAGAATGATTTATAAGTAGACAGATTGGTAAGATAATTACTTTGAAATACTAAAGAGTGTTTAAAAAGTTATCCAAATAATAGACTACTTAAATCTAATATTCTACAATTCTTTTTTTTTAACTATTGATGCTTTACACAGATTTTTCTTCATAATTAGTAAAAAGTTCAGTGTCAACAAAGACATTTATTTAATCATCTGAAGTTACAAAGTAATGAAGTTTTCCTCTTTGTATTTTTATCTTTTTTTAAAGATTTTTGTTTATATCTTTTGAGAGCGAGATCACGTGAGGGAGAAAGCAGAAGCAGGGAGGAGCAGAAGTGGAGAGAGCTGCGGAGGGAGAGAAAGAAGCAGAATCCCCACTGATCAGGAACACCCCCCCCCCCGCCCCACCCTGGCATGCAGGACCTGATCCCAGGATTCTGGGATGGTGACCTGAGCCAAAGGCAGCCACTTAACCAACTGAGCCATCAGGTGCTCCTGTTCTTTTATCTTTATATTACAGATCTTTGGTATTCCTCTAGAAGTATCACCAATGCTAGTATGTTCAAAAATAGAAATGAGCAATTTTAATGCATACACAACTTCCACCAAACCTAATAACAACAACAACTGAACAATGTTTAGCAATTTTGTTTTGTTTTACTTCTGCTCCAAACATGGAGATTATTTAATTGCAAAAACAGTCAGTTGATTTCTTTTTTCCTTTGAAACAAGTGATGTGTCATTGAATGGGAAATGCAATTTTACACTTTTAAGGGAGCCCGTTGTGAGTTTTAAAAACAAACCTTGGGGGGAGGAAGAGACCCTTGGGTGCTGAGCTGTCAATCCAGAGATAATAATAACACATGTTTTTGGAATACTGCTGGCTCAGAGATGTTATAATGTATCAGAAGTAAACACCCCCACCCATTCTGGTAGTTTTATTGCTTCTGGCGTGTTATGATTAGAGATGTGTGTGGCTTTAAAGCTGAAAAGATTGAATTGCTTAACATGCTATATATTGGAAAGCCTGGGCCAAATGCAAGCTTAATCAGCATTTTTCTTCCTTCTAAATGTAAATGGTATGATGCAGTGTCCTGTAAATGATGCTGTTTATCATATACTGTCAGATGATGCTGCTGAAAGATGCATTTCCATTTGTTTCCTTACTGGAGTTTGATTTGTAAAATCAGATTTAAACGGTGGATGAAATTGAATCTAAATTTCAAGGACAGACAACCTAATAATATTTAGCATAACTGGGACTAAGTCTAGAAATAGTTATTCTAACTCCAGCCTTTACGATTTGAAAGAACAATGTGTCTTAATTTTTACTTTTAAAATAGCCCAACTGCAATGAATTTTATGGTAATTATAATCATTAGCAATGGAATCTTAATCTCAGCCAAAGTATTCCTGTGCACACTACAAGTATACTGAGCTACAAAAGACCTCTTTTTTCTTACATGTAAATAGTACCACAAACAATTTTAAAAATGTGGTAGAGATATTGCTTTGATTTGTAAGTATTTTTCTAATTATTATAGTTGTTGTTTTTATACGATTTTTCAGTGACTGGGAAAAAAACATCATCGTTTACATACGCAGATCTTTTTGGCAGATAATCATGTGTTCAAAAAGCTAAGAAGACCTTAATTTACCTTGTCCATGTTCTTAGCTTATTATACCCAGTCTGGAATCAGTGTGAACCACATACATATGTCAAAAGCCTTCATTATGAATTTTGTTATAAAACTATATTTAAAGATTGCCAATTTTATGGGCAATACCATTCTTAGTTACAGGTATCAGAAACAACATACTATTTTTTTAAGATTTTTAAAATTTTTTTATGACAGAGAGGGATAGCAAGAGAGAGAACACAACACGCACAGGAGAGCCAGAGAGGGAAAAGTGGCTCCCAGCTGAGCAGGAACCCCCATATGGGACTCAATTCCAGGACGCTGGGATCATGACCTGAGCAGAAGGCAGACACTTAATGACTGAGCCACCTACGTGTCCCATGAAGCAACATACTTTGGAGATCCTCTGCAATTCACAAGCACTGAGACACATTTTATATTTCTTTTATACCTAGATGGAAACTTTAAATGTTTCCTAACAAATTGCAATTATGTTGAAGAATTGCTCAAACCAAACTGGGGGCCACAGACAAGAAAATGAGGGATTTTAAATTTGTAAGTGTCCACTTGGCTGCAAAATGAAGGTAAAGTAGAAGAATCTGAGCTTCTGCCCTGGGAAACCCATGAAATAGTGGTTACTTTTGTTAAAAATCGGCTGCCTTAAGACACCCTTAGTGTTTCCTAGGTTTGCACTACTTCCTCTTGGTTGAGTTAGTTTAGAGAAGCACTTGAAACTGCTTTGGAAATTCTGAGTTGAAGAAGTGAAGGTGGTGGAGGGAACCTAGTTCACCCTGGCTCATTCGGAAGCTTGACTAAGTCAGTCAACATCTGGACTGGGACTGGGTTTAGCCACACTCCAGAAATTCTGAACTCAGCATCACTTTATACAATACCCTCTCCAGCTCCGCTCCATGAAATCCTTAGCTTTGAGGAAGAAAAATAATCTGTATTGGAGTTCTAAACCTTGTTGAATGGTCTAGGAGTCCTTGGTAGAAATGCCACTGGATCATGGATGTAGAAGGATTTATACATTAAATATTTGGAATATGCATGTTGATTTGTACTTTAGCCCCAGGCCAAATAATTATTAGGGGTGGGCCTGAAACAAAGAGCTTTGTTGACATCATGTATGACAGCACTGGATGGCTTTAAAAGAAAAAATATCACTGACTTCAGGTGTTGGGACTGACTTCAGGAAATCCCTCTTTGACTCATTTCTTTCATTCATATATATGTATACATATATAGAGAGCCTCCAAGACCTAACATACTATGATAAATTTTACTTTATTCTGAATAATAACTCAAGAAATACTGTTAATACACATTTGTCATTTACAGAATTTTAATTGCTAAACTCTACATTGTAGACATTTTTAGGGCTTTGGGGAACAACAATATTTTAAGTTTAGTACCACTGACTTAGAAAAAAATAGTGCAATCAATAATTTATGTGAATGTAATTTGTTAATAAAAACTTCAACATACTACAATATGTACTTAAAATATAGAAATGTTACTTTTCCCCGGTACCTCTTTCTCTCATAAAATCTATTTTTCTATATTTTTGAAAATTTTAGAAATCAAGGACTATACTAACAGACATTTCCCTGATTTCTGTGTACATGCCAATATCAACATGGTTTACATCATGCACTTTGAAATATTATGTAAAAGTCTTGGTAATGTTGTAACAGAAGTCTAGGAAAGAGTTTGAGGAATACAAGGTATTTATTCTTAATTTAATTTGTGGAGAAGCCAATGAGCATTTAGGCAGTTGGAAGAGAAGGGAATAGAGAAACCTTAAGGATCAAGGGTTTGTTTTGTTTTTGTTTTAATTTTTTTTATAAACATATAAAGTATTTTTATCCCCAGGGGTACATGTCTGTGAATCTCCAGGTTTACACACTTCACAGCACTAACCATAGCACATACACTCCCCAACGTGTTTTTATTTTTAATAGGAGAATTCAGCATGTTTTTTAGACCGAGAAGCCAGGGGAGATTGCAGGTATTGAAAAGAGAGGATATAATTACATGGCAAGATCTCAGAGGGAAGGCTAGGAAGAATAAAAGTCCAATGAAAAGGTTATCAGGAGTAGAAAGAAGGAAAATCACCTTTTCCTTGACAAAAGGAAGCATTAGGTATAGATTATCCTGGTGTCATTTTAATCTAAAATTCATAGGAATATTACTGAAAGAAAAACAAATTACTTTCTCTTAAAATGCTCATAGGCTGCTAACATTCTATTCCAGCTACATAATTAAATTACATTTATAAAAATGTACATAAGCTATGGCTATGCTGAGACCTTATATATGTTCTCCCAAATATAGTGATAATTTTTGAATAAAATAGAAATCCATGTAGGCAGAGATTTCATTAGCTGCTAATGAGAATTTATGTCCACCCATCCCATACAACTTCAAAGTATGTGATAACATTAATACAAATGGGGGCGTGGGGAAAATTAAAAAAAAAATGTATTGATGTCATCTTGTGTCATCCAATGTAGAAACAACAGATCTAGGAAGCTGAGTCTAGCACTCAGGTATTTAATGAAAGTCTTAATTTCAAGAAAATTTGGGAAAAACTCTTCCAGATATTAATTATGCCTTTTCAAGTGATTGCACTGGAAAATGGTTAAACATAGCTATAAGAACATAAACCTTGTAATATTCTGAAAATAAAATTAAATTCACACAAATGTCAGAATTTTGATACCAATATAGTCTGTGTGAACATTAACCACTTTATGAATGGCTTCTATATAGATCTATTGCCCCTATTTACTTTTCTTCCTTTATTATTTATTTTATTTTATTGCATGCATTTCATTGCCGAAGCACATTTTTGAAAACAGTTAAATATATAAATGAATATAATAATATGTCAGTATCAGAGTTTTGCATTCAATTTATGAATGCACAATGATTCACTTATTCGTTCTAATGAAAATAAAGATATGGATTTTTCCATGATTATTAATAAATAATGCTCCTAAGAATATTTTATCCATACATCATGTGTATATAAACGTACTTTTGGTATATGTGATATCAACATCAGTAGAAATTTCTACCCTGCTTTTTAAACTAGTTATACCACCTACAGGGCGTGAGTATCTCTAATATTCCCAGGGCAAACATTATGGTCAAGAAGGTCCTTTAGACACAGCAAATTGGGCATTCTCCTTACCAAGAACAAGGAATTCTATTTCTCTAATACCTGAGAACATATTGAGTCATAATGTCCTAAAAGGTCGAACTCTTCAAATCTCTATCAGTGAATTCTACCTTCAGATTAGAATAATCAGACCAATGCTGAGGAGAAATGCAAACTGAAAACCAGTAAGTCTACCCTCCTTGGAAGAATGGTACCTATCAAACAAACTAAATTGCCTGGAGAGAATAAGGAAATAGAAACCAAGATTTGCACTGAGCAGGTATTATGTACCCTGTCCACAGTACTTTTAGCAGTATGATATAGCCAGTGAAAAAGCTAAATGGCTCATGGGAGATGACTATGGGCTACTGATAACAAGGTAGTGCTTGATATGGCTGTGCCCATTACTGCCACCATCTTAGATACCATGGCCATAGTCCTGGGAGAATACCATGCCATAGTGGACTTGTCAAAAAAAAAATATTTTCCAGTATGTCTCTGGCCACAGAGGCACGGATTAATTTGCCTGCAAGTGGAAGGGGAAACAATGGATCTTTCAAGTGCTTCCCCAAGGCTACCTACACAACCCCATGACATATCATGGGATGGTAGCCCAAGATCTGTTCTCCTTCCCCACATCAATAAAATGTGGGCCCTTTACATTGACCATATAATGTTGAATGTGAAAACTTGTCTCTGCTGCAGAACACTTTGCAGATTTTGCTGAACATCTGTGAGGGAGAGGATGAGTGGTGAACTCAGAAAATTCAAGGCCCAGCCACCGCCAAGTTTTTGAAGTCATACGGTCAGAAGATCAGGGCAACAAGCTGCCTTTGAGAAAGCAAAAAATACTAGTAAAGAAGATTAAAGCTCTGGGCATCTCCCAAGCAGGGCTACCATTTGAGTTAGATGTATCTGTGACTCTGGAAGACGTGGGTTAGCCCCTGTGGCAGAGACAATAAAAAAGGAGAGAATACCATCAGGATTTTGGTCCCAACTCTAGAAGGGGGCAGAAACTCAATATGTCCCTATAGAACAACAGCTCCTCACAGTATACATTGTGCTCCTCGAGGTGGAGCCTCTTACAAGGGAATAGCATATCATGGAAAGAACTTATCTTGCTAATCAAGGGGTGGACTGAGAATATGTTCCACTGATCTACCTCTGCCAGGGCTCAGAACTCCCACTTTGACTAAATGGCAAACCTATTTGAGCTAAGTTCCTTGTCCACCAGCCAACTTCTCTAGAAATGTGGACACTACTAGACCCTGTTGAATATGTAAATCCTCCAAATGCTCCCACCCCTATTCCTGTAGTGGCTTTTGTGGCTTGTAGAGAGGGAATGGGGAAAAATTCCCAATGATGCCTTGTATACAGATCGGTCTAGTCAGGGCAACGAGCCCAGTTGGACTGTAGTGGCTATGCAGCCCAATACTGACACCTTTGGATGGAAACAGGAATGAACTGTAGCAGCCAGTGGGCTGAACTCAAGAGCAGTTTGGCTGGTGATCATTCATAAGCCATGGCTGTTAACCCTTTGCACTGACAGGCTGTTCTAAAGAGGTTGACCTTATGGCTTGGAAAATGAGAAGCTAAGGTATGGGTGATCATGAATAAGTCCTTGTGGAATTAGGATATGTGGAAAATATTTGGGTTTTGTTGCAAGAGCCTGAAACTGTCCTCACTGTCTTCTATGTCCTGGCTCATAAAGTGCCAACACTCCCTGGAAATCAGGAAGCTGATACCCTAGGTCAGGTACCTGTCCTAGCAACTGACCTTTCGGGAGATAAAGCGGAGCGGGTTCACAGGAAGAGTGACCACTACAGTGCCCGAGAGGGATGGCATGTTACCAAAGATACCAGATAGCCTTTAAAATATGGCGGCTTGATTAATGTAGTAAGATCATGACCTGTGTGTTCTAAACAATGGCCAAGGTAACTGCCAAAGGAGTCTGAGACCATCAGAAGGAATTGGCAAATTGATTGTATTGGCTCCCACCTTCCTAGTGAGGGTTCTAAGTATGTCTTGGTTTGTGTGGACATGTGCCTGACCTAACCCAAGCTTTTCTTACTGCCATACAACCCAGGCTGCCACCATTAGGGGATTTGAGAGGCTGAGTACTAACTATGGGTACCCTTGTTGAATAGTGATAGGGATCACATTTCGAAGGTTATGATATACAAGAGCAGGCAAAGAACATGACATTGAAGAGAGGTTCTATCTTCCATATAACATACAAGCATAAAATTCATAGAAAGAAAGAATGAAATATTAAAGTATCAGATTAAATTACTAACAACCACCTTGACTTGGCCAAGCAATTAATATATGATGTCCTAATGTTATATCATCTTTATTAGAACACAAGGACACAAATGCATATTCCGAATGATTCAACCCCAGACTATGGGACTTAATAAATCAGTGGTTTTGGTCATGGGGCTCTTGGTGGGAAAAAATATTGGTACTTATTTTGGGGATCATCATTTAAATCTGTATTTCTCTTGCATGTGCTTATATTGTTGCTATGGTATCTGCCCAAGGTGCAGCTAGATAGTTGTCAAATGAACTACCTCCATGCTAACAAACCAGTTGACTGCCCAGGGTACATTGTCAAGGTGGGGGGACATGCCAGATTGTAAGAGCTGGTCAAGAGGGGTGGAGTATTGGAGGAGGTCATCAAGAGGATGTGACAGCTCGTTGATTCCTGAGATGGACCCAGTAATCAGAGGCTCTTTATGCCTTCCCCTCTTCTTGGAATGTATGTTCTGTACTCTTCCCATATTAGGAAATACTTCAGGTTGCAGTCCTAAGAGAGTTTGTGGTATTGGGACCATCTCAACTATCCATGTGCCTGAACTCTGTTAAGGCCTCTAAACTCTTAAGATTTTGGCAGGCAGAGCTATTCCCCTTGCCACCACCCAGGACAAGCCTGGTTTGTAAATTTTTTGTTGATGCAAAATCAACAAATCTTTTAAAAAATTTTGAAGAGAAAGGAAAAGTTTTGTTTGAGCCCAAGTTAGGACAGCTGCCTGGGATGTACAATCTTCACCAACAAGACAGTGCTCCAGAAAAGGAACATTTGATGTAGGGTTATATATGTTTTGTTTTGTTTTGTTTTGTTTTGTTTTGTATAAAGAGTTACAAACCCTCATGCTGGAGAATGTTCCAGAAAGTTCATCTTACGTTTTTATCTCCTGTTTTTAGTATATGCAAGGCTTATGACTTTAATCTTATGAGAACCAGGGAAGTTTCTTTCTCTTATCATGTGTTCAGAATGCTCCTTTTTGGGGACATCTGACAGCTGCAGAGACTCTTGGTTTCTATTCAGGGTCCTGGAAAGCAGCCGTACCTGGCAGTCTGTGCTCAATGGGGAGTCTGGATCTCTCCCTTTCCTCTGCCCCCCCCCCCCAAAATTTAAAAACCTTAAAAAAAAAAAAAAGGAATGCTCCTTTTTGGCTATTTATTTTTAACAAAGCAGACATGTGCTTGGGGCAGAAGTAGAGCCCCTGCTTTGAGGTTTTGCCAGTCATTCTGACCTTGATAGATGTTAAAGTATAGCTTCCTTAGGAGCCCAGAAGCAGACCGCACAAACTACAACTGAAAATTTCCTCTTGCTTATTAAAATTGCCACCTACCAATCTGCAATGGTCTACCTCTGCAGTCTCACCTTGCCCTCCCATATACGTGGGCGAGTTTTGAATTCACTCGGGGGAAATACCAGTTGCAAACCAACAGACTCCACTGGATCAAAGCTGTATATCACAACCTTCACTTCTTCACCCTGAGGATATTGTAAATGAAATACGGAAAGAAGCACCCTGAATAGAGGATTGTAGAAGGCCCTGCAGCAGTGGCCCCATAGTTCTGGCCTTAATATTGTAACACTTAAACATCTTCACTCGTGCCTCTATAATCTTTGCCAGGGTAAGGCAGTCTCTGTGAAAACTGCTGCATTCCATGACTGCTTTGTTACTTGGTAACATTCGGGGCCATCCCAGGTGTGCACTGTAAATCCTTCACTAAACCCAGTGTCAGAAGCAACAATGGAAAGATCTCCAGCAACTGCCCATCACGTAAGACCCTTTAAAGTGAAGGAGGAGGGGCGCCTGGGTGGCTCAGTGGGTTAAAGCCTCTGCCTTTGGCTCAAGTCATGATCCCAGGGTCCTGGAATCGAGTCCCACATCGGGGTCTCTGCTCCACAGGGAGCCTGCTTCCTCCTCTCTGCCTGCTTGTGATCTCTCTCTCTCTGTCAAATAAATAACTAAAATATTAAAAAAAAAAATAAAGTGAAGGAGGAAAGGCGCAGTCCCATAGCAGTGGGAGGGCTGTAAGCCTGGCAGGTAGGGGCGCATAGCCACGCGGGACATCTCGCGGCTGCCTTCCCACTATCCCACGAGAGGTTGCCCAGCAGGAAGTTGGGCCACTTCCGGTTTCTCCCCGCTTTCCGTGGAGAATCCGAATAGCCTGAAGTGATGAAATTCTCCAGTTTCCCATTTAATGGTCTCCGCTGCAAATGCCTGTTCACGGGGACTGGAAGGTAAGCCATGCATGCCTGTTTCAGAGTTTCAGTTAAAATTTTCATTCACGCTTTTATTGAAGGAAAGTCTGTTCCGTGAGGGTTAATTCCGGCATACGTGGAATTAGTCTGAGCTGATTTGCTGAAGTAAGATATGTACCAAGACAGTACTGACTCCAGACAAGGCCTGACTTGTACTGATTCTAGTGTTGCTTTTCAACCGAGGGGCCAAGGTGAGTTTCTGCTGGTTTGCGCCAACTTAATGAAAACTGGTAACAGCGAGGTGATGGTTTACACCTGGTTTAGGTGACCGTTCCCCACCCTGACGCTGCCACTACGGCTGGTTACTTCACAATATACTATTGGGTGCCCTGGTCTGAGGTATTCTGTACCTATTTTGGTGGTTTGTGACGTGAAAGAAGGTACGTGCTCTACAGCCCTGCAGATGGAGGACAGTAAGAGCTAGCTTGTGGTTTCTGATCTGTGCTGTGAGGCACCCTTTGAGATAAAGCTCCTACTTCAATGCTGCTGCCATTTTGTATTCTTTTTTTTCCGCAAGGACCTGTAGATGCTTAAGTAATTGCAAGTCCTGTGAGTGATTGAAATTTGTCTCGCTGCCGCAATTAGTGAAGTCTCCACCAAGAAGAGCGAAGAGGGCTCCTGGGTGGCTCAGTCAGTTTAGCGTCTGCCTTCAGCTCAGGCGGTAATCGTTGGGTCCTAGGATCAAGCCCGCATGGGGCTCCCTGCTCAGCAGGGAGCCTGCTTCTCCCTCTCCCTCTGTTGCTCCCCCTGCTTGTGCTTTCTATCAAATAAATAAATAAAATCTTAAAATGAAAAAAAAAAAAAAAAAGAAAACAAATAAGCAAAACCAAACAAAAAAACCCAGACGAAACAGGGAATGCAAGGAAAAGAAAACAAAAAGGCAAGAAACCCGTAAGTCATAACCTGAAGAAGAAAAGGAAAGGTGTTTATTGTATCCAAAACAAGGATATTTGGAAAAAAAAAATTCTGGAAAGTTTAGAAGTAGGGGAAATCTGAAAAGGAGGAAAGAAGTCAAAGAGATGAAAAATAGTGGAGAAAATATCCTCGTGTTTATTTTCTAATAGAAGTTCTAGGATATCAGGGAAAAATGGAAATTAAAAAAATAATTTGTGAGACTCACAAGAAAGGAAAAGGCAGTCACGAAGTACTAGCCCAATGAATTATAAGTCTTAACTAGAGTATACTTTATCATACAATTTTGTAACACCAGAAATAGAAATAAGAAAATATTTCAAAGAGAAAAAAGAAAACATTCTAAAATACAGGATTATGTGATTATAAAATTCCACCAATACAGAGAAAAATCAAATATTTCTGGAGAATTAAAAAAAATATTTACAAAGAACAATTTAAATCTTAGAAAATTATAAAAATTTCAAAATATGTCTGTATTTGTAAGTTATGGTCATAAGCATATGACTTCAAAGCTGTATCAAGTTTTTTTTCATTGTATGGAACCAGGGTATTATATAGTTGCTCCTGTGTGTGTGTGCTGTATGGGGGTATATGCACATGCATTTGTGGAATACCTCGGAAATTTGCACATTGTCTTTGTGTAGGGGACATGCTAAACCTCTCTACATCTTTCCAATTTTAGTATGTGTGCTACTGAAGTACTACTATAGGGTTGTGGTTAATATGAATAATAATAATTAAAAAATGGTCATAATTTTTTTTAAGTGTTACAAATAGTGGTCACATATTCTTCATTTTACTTCAGAAGTAGAGAGAACAAAGTTTCTAAGTCACTAACTATGCTGGACTTGACACTAGAAAATAAAATGTTGATTTTTATTGATAATTATATTGAAAATTATTGATAATTATTAAAGTGTTAGATGTTTTAAATAATATTAGACATTTTCATTTTTAAAAAAGTAAATAGTGGAATTTTACCAATCTGAAACACATGGTAGTGATGGAATATTGTTCTTGATAATCATGGGTTTCTGTGTATCCCTGAAATACAACCACATCAAGGAAAGGGGAACTTAAAAAAAATGCTTATTATTGTATCATTTGATTCATTCCTGTGTTATGTAGTCTGGGTATCAGTGTGCCAGAAAATTTAGCCTTTACATTTCCAAAAGATATTTTCTAAAGGCTCTGCTAATATACTGTTTCTTGTTACTTCTCAAAGTCATCTCGTTCTTTTTCCCCTCTTTTATATTGAATATGTATCTTGATAGCAGGAAATAAAGAAGATAAATATGTTTTCTTGACATTAAGATGAAGAAACTTCATAATATGTTTCTATGGTTGTAGTGCTTATGAGCATGCCCATGTACATGTTAATTTCATCAGGTTTTAATCCTTGACTCCACTATTGGAGATTACTGGCACAGGCTTTCTATTTATAATCTCACAGAAGTGATTTTTGAAGAAGGAATAATCTTTGTTGTGTTATTTACTGCATGCAGTGCAGCTCAGTAAATAAATTTCACAGATACAGTTTATTGTATTAAGGAGAATCTGTACAGAGCAAAGATGACTTGCACTTGGTGTGCTCAGCACTAATCCCTCTTGCTTTTTGTATTTGTGCCAATGTGCTTTTGGTAGTATTAATTGAGGAACCACATGGTGTTTTAAATAGAGTCGTGGGAATTTGTCCCATTATACAACTGGGTAACTATACAAAACGTCCATCAGTACTGACCACACCAAATATTGCATCGTGGCGTCAACCCAAGACATTACATTTGTCTAATCATTGACTTTACATTTACCTCAATCTATTTCAAGACAAGAAATGAAATGCTTGTTGCAAAATTACATTTCCAGCAGTTTCTGATAAAGGAAGGAGATGAACTTTGAGTGGAGCAATTGTTTTCTAAATGGATTTTTAAGACATGGTATATTGGGTCTCTAGTTCATTGATTTGTATCGGACCAAGAGATAGGTGGAAAGGGGACATCTCTCCAGTGGAGAGAGTTGGAAGGAGATTGCTCGTTCCCCAAATCAAAGGCCTCAAGCCAAACTGAAAAACCTGCTCACAGAGCAAATTTCTTTTGATTCCTTAACATAAAATTTCAAAAATCCTATAAGCACAAGGATATCTTATCTCTCTTAGGACATTTTAAATAGAAAAACACATTAGTTTAGTAGATGGTTCAAAGGACTAGAAATGGGATATAGGACCTTTCATCCCTGGGTTACCATTTGATGAATGCCACCTAGCTTTAAAGTGATCATAATTCTTCTTATTGTGTTGTACTGTGGTAGTTTAAGGAATAGTCATTAGATTTTCATCAAGGAAGGAACCCTTGGATTCCCAGATTCCTGGATAGAAGGATTTCTGAACCTCAAAAAAAGCTATGCTAGTTGTTTGAGAGAATATGTTTGTTTATAATAAAACACCAGAATAAAAGGATGTTTCCCCCAGCTAAGTAATTTTTATTATGAAGTATGCAGACATAAAGCCTTTAATTGCCTTAGCCCCAGCTAAAATAACTGAAGATACTCTTTCCATTCACTAAATGAAATCCGTTTTTTAAATGCCACTGAACTATTTGCTTTATTGTTACCCTGTGGAAATAAATTACATTAATAAAAAAGTTTAGTCTTGTCTGTTATTACCATTAACTATTTTTTATTCATCTTTTTAGGAGATAAAAGGTAAATAAGAATATACAGATAGTTTTTTTTTCCTATTCATAATTTTAGAAGTTCTATTTCTCCACCACTAAGGAGAATGAGTTTGATTTTTTTTTGAAATAAATGCTTCCCATTAGAACTTAATTTAAAAACACATAAAACATCCATACAAATGAGTGGCATAGAGATCCCAAGCATTTCACTGAGAACCTGAGGGGTACTTTTGTAACCAGTGGCCAGTTTTATCCCTACCTTGCTTTTTTAAACTGCTGTTGAGTTCAGGGGATGGTTATGTCCCAAGAATCTCTCATCAAGGGATTTTGCCTTTAAAGCGCATCTGATGGGACTGTTCAGTGATCCTGTAGGTGCATTCTATTTAAAGAATCAGATCATGCACCATTTGGCACAGAGAGTTGCTTATTTTTCTAGACAAAGAATGTTAAAAAAGAAGTGCTTAAAAACAACAACAAAACGTTGCAATGTTCTTGTGAGTAAATCCAGAGTTATTAATTTGATTTTGAATTCAAGAGGTTGTGGTTCAAAAAAGTATCTCTTCCCCCCACCTGTTTGTTTATCTGAAATATAGATAAAGTAGCTAGCTTTATCTACCCATGGAGGGGTGCCTGGGTGGCTCTATGGGTTAAGCATCAGACTCTTGGTTTCTGCCCAGGTCATGATCTCTGGGTTCTAGAATTGAGTCCTGCCTCAGGCTCCGTACTCGGTGGGATTACTCTGTATTCCTTACTCAGTGCTTGAGATTCTGTCTTCCCTTCTCTACCTACACCTCCCCGTGCTCTCTCTCAAATAACATCTTTAAAATGGAAAATGAATTGTTATTGGCCATTTCAGACACAAATAGCCCATTCAGAGGCTTACAGATGGATGGCATAAAATTCCAAATGATTTCAAAGTGGACCTAAGAGGAAGTTTTTTTTTTTTTTAAAGATTTTATTTATTTATTTGACAGACAGAGATCACAAGTAGAGAGACAGGCAGAGAGAGGAGGGGAAGCAGGCTCCCTGCTGAGCAGAGAGCCCGATATGGGGCTCGATCCCAGGACTGTGGGATCATGACCTGAGCTGAAGGCAGAGGCTTTAACCCACTGAGCCACCCAGGTGCCCCTAAGAGGAAGTATTTTAATTTTATAATGTCAACTCGTGAGATTATATAGTCAAAGTGTGTCTAACTCTCTCACTTCTTTGGTGTTCAGTATTCAGAACTGCTCTTCTCCTTTTCTTTCTTCCTTCTCTCTTCTTCCTTTTTTGTTCTTTGTTTCACACACTAAAAGGAAATCAACATATTTGCTTTTGACTTTTCCATTATAGCTTCATTTTTTTTGGAGGGCACTAGATGGCATATATTCAAGTGACTGTTAACATAGAATTTAAACATACTTACAAACAGGTTGATGTCAATAAATTATATTCCATAAGTGCTTAAGCACAAACAAATTAGAGTACTGAGCAAATTTTAGTTGATGGTGTTGAAAATCATGCTTAGTGGTGGAGTTATAAGTTCAAAGCTGGTAAAATTTTAAAGCTCGTATCACCTAATGTGGTGATTTCAGTGTGCAGTTCATCATTTTATATTCTTTGATTAAATCTGCATAGAAACATTCTATTATCTATGAAAAAACATTTTTAATGGGTAAACATGAAATTGGATTATTAGGACTATGTTTTACTATATACAATTACCACAAATTATAACTAATAATACTGTATCTATGCACTATGCTTTCTTCAAGTTCTTCAATTTTGCCTGAGATTGTATAGGATGTTGAAAAATATTTATGTATATTACCTACAAATAAATATAGGAAAATACTTCTTTATAGCATGTGCCATATATGGAATCACTTTTGTGGTTGTTTTTTAAATTAATTAATTAATTTATTTTTTAATTGCTTTTCAGTGTAACAGAATTCATAGTTTTTGCACCACACCTAGTGCTCCATGCAGTGCATGCCCTCCATAATACCCTCCACCTGGCTCCCCCAACCTCCCATCCCCCCGCCCCTTCAAAACCCCTCAGGTTGTTTTTCAGAGTCCATAGTCTCTCATGGTTCATCTCCCCCTCCAATTTCCCTCAACTCCCTTCTCCTCTCCATCTCCCCACGTTCTCTGTGTTATTTGTTACGCTCCACAAATAAGTGAAACCATATGATAATTGACTCTCTCTGCTTGACTTATTTCACTCAGCATAATCTCTTCCAGTCCTGTCCATGTTGCTACAAAAGTTGGGTATTCATCCTTTCTGATGGAGGCATAATACTCCATAGTGTATATGGACCACATCTTCTTTATCCATTCGCCTGTTGAAGGGCATCTTGGTTCTTTCCACAGTTTGGCGACCGTGGCCATTGCTGCTATAAACATTGGGGTACAGATGGCCCTTCTTTTTACCACATCTGTATCTTTGGGGTAAATACCCAGTAGTGCAATTGCGGGGTCATAGGGAAGCCCTATTTTTAATTTCTTGAGGAATCTCCACACTGTTCTCCAAAGCGGCTGCACCAACTTGCATTCCCACCAACAGTGTAAGAAGGTTCCCCTTTCTTTGTGGTTGTTTTGTTTTGGAATTTTTTTTCATTTTATATTACTTTAGCTCTTAACTGTTGTCACTTTGCCCTTAAGTTACCTATGATATTAACTTAAATCTACATTGTACAGTGTGCAGAAAATTAGTATATACTCACCCCCCTCTGCCTCAGGATTAGCGTTTGTGGCTTACATCATCATATTATTTCTGACTCAAACCTTCAACAGATTAATAAATTTCATGGATTAAGTCCATATCCTACCTATAGTTTCCATTCCATACATACTTGGATGTAAAACTTCATGAAACCACACATAATTTTATGAGGTGTTTGTGTGTACTGAATAATTTAGGAAATGGTAACAATCAACATCCCCCAGATAGAGTGTATTTAAGACTAACTGATAGCATTCATTCTGAAAGTAGTTTTTTTTCCTCCCCTAAGTCTTCACTGGTAAATTACTCACTTGTCATGTCTGCTCAAATAATGTATGTTTTTTACAACACTTTTTGATTGTTTTTCCTTTCTTTCCTCTCATCCCTTTTCATTTTGGAGAAATCACTATAGAAGCAAACAAAAAGGTTCTATACATTTCTGATGCGAAGGAATTTAATCCTCCTTTCATTTTTTCCCCCTCTCCATTTAGACTCTGCCAGCAACTGTTTTTCTGTTTTTCTGTTTCTAAACTAAGGCATTTAATCCTCAAGACAAATTATCATTCTGTTTTTAAATACTATAAGTACTTATATGGATAAAATGTGAGAGTTATCATTTGCTTATTTCTGTGATAACATGCTTGTTTTATGAAAGCTTACTTACAATGAGTAATATATTAAAAAGAGTGCAGTTCATTTAATAATAATAGGTGGAATTTGTTGCCAATATACAATCCAGTTTTTCAAAATCATATCTTCCCCTAAGGATATGAGAGCCTGGTAACCACTGAGCAATTTGTCACTGCTTGGTCCCTAAGGGTGTAACATAGAGCTAATTGTCATCCTGAAATCATTTTCTTTCAACTGCAAATATATGGGAACACCGCCAATGGAATTAGTTAAAATCACACATTAGGATGTCAGTGACTTCAGTGGTACTTTTTTTTTTATTCAACAATATATTCATTTCCTACTGTGCCAATCATAACATGAGGTCCTGAGATTATGGTAGTCTCTACAAAGACACAGAACCATCCTTCATAGAGCCCACTAATGGAAAAGGTACATATTTCTCAAAGCCATATTCTTCTGGCAGTTCAGCTTCCAGTGTCCTAAAAGTCAATAATTCCAGCACAAATTGAAATCTTAATATATCTTGTATTTCCTAGCATCAATTGAATATAAATAATAATATATTGGCATCAATACATTAACTGTATGATGAGCTCCCCAAAAGACCATCCGAAAAACATGTTCATAAATATGACATAGTTTAAGTAATGTCTCAGTGCTGCTTCCTAAGAGTGCACAGGAGAAGAATGAGGCACAAACTCCTCAGTCCTATATTTATTAGATACAAGACAACAAAGGAGAACAAGGTTATACATTAGCCTTAGGTCTTGTAGGTAAACAAGAAAGAATGTGAGTCATATGTTGATCATAAATCTTATAGGTAAACAAGAAGGGGAGTAAAGTGTGTCGGGTCAAGCAGCATGAATTTGTAGTTGAGCAAGCACACTTAAAGGGATTACCATAATAGCAGGCTATCTCTGAGGCAGGGGAGGCAACGGAAAAGGGAAGCAAGCAGTGTTCCAACCTGAGCTAGCCTGGCATCCCCAGCTGGGGATGCCTAGCTGCTGGGCTTCAATGAGGTATATCATCCTCTCCACCAGAGGCCTGCTGCTATAGTACAAGATTTTTCTCAAGGTCATCTTTAAGCATGCTTGTGTGACCAGTACAACTTCTCATTAGTTAAAGTTATATTTTAAGCAGTGTATTATTCTGAGGGATGGTTACATCCCAGGGAATTCAGGAGTGGATATTTATAGGATTTTAAGGCATGAGCTAAATGATTACATGGTGACTCTTCTAGGTCTAGAAACTGGTATTGGACAGAGCTTGTGACATAATAGCTTTGGATTAGAGAGCAAGTAACTTTAAGGGAGCTTTGAAAAATTAGGCTTTATAAATAAGATAGTTTAGTTGCTTCATAGTTTCCTAAGAGTATGTATTTCATGAAGCAAGTAGCTAAGTTATTTTTGCTTATTCTGAGTATTAATTAGTATAGGAAAAGGAGCATATACCAAATATCAATATTGTATAATACAGGAATCAGAAATTGTTTCAATGTTTAGCTTACTTAAAAAAATAATGTATTAGAATGTTCTTAGAACATTTTTTAGACATTTTTAATGAGGCACATTGGTAAAACCATTAATTTTGTTAGGATTTTGCTTTTGTTGACTCCTTTCTCTTATATACTATAGTCATGTAGGGCCTAAAGCCAATATCATTTCCTTTCAGTTGGAAATATATATATATATATATATATATCTGTGTGTGTTTAATTATATATATACATACGTATATAATATTATATAATATAAAATAAATTATTATATATTACATACACTGAATTTTTCTTTCTTGTTTTTACTTCTTAGGGGGCGAGGAGGGAATGAAGGGGAGGGTCTTTACACAGTATTACACCAAATACCCTGCAGCCTCACAATTATCAAGTTCTTTTCTTTACAGTTAATCCTACATGCTTCATCTGTGGAGAGTTATTTCTATTAAAAACAAAACCAAAACAAAAAGCCTTCATTCATGAAAAATCCCTTCAAAATCCTTACAACGACCTCCAGTTTACTACCAGTACCACCTAAAACTTTGGTAAGTTGTTTGGCGGTCAAATCCATCCTGACCCACCTTATCTCATAATTTGCTACATTCCGTAATTTACTCTCCCACTGGGTGCTTTAGCCACATTGAATTCTCTGTTAATGAATATGTTTTTACCTGTGTTTTTTCCTCTTCTCATGAAGTGCCCTTCTTTTCTCTGTATACCTAGTTATTGTTTTGTTATCCTTTAAGACTCATTACAAGCATTCCATTCTTATGGAAAATTTCTCTCATGGCTTAAGGCAAAAATGATTATTCCTAATCAAATTGTACGTTATAAACATAGATTCCTAAGAAAAGCACTCTAACTAAACTTATTAATGATCATGCGATACATTTATGTTGGTAATTAAAATAAGAGCAAAAAATGTTTTTAAAAATCCATTCATTTATTCATCACAGAGCAAGGAAAAGAAATTAAAAGAGATGGTTGTACTTACAGAAACCAAAGGAAGAAGGCTGCATTGGGATAAGTGAAAATAAAACAAACCTATTTACAAAGTATCAAAATATGCAGGATAGAGAAGTACAATGAGCATAAAGAGAAGTTTGAGGTAATGACAAGTTTATCAAAGTGGCTTAAATGTAAAGGTGGAGATAAAAATCAGATTTGAGGAAGCTGATGTGTGTTTGAGAGGAACAGTAACAAACCACACTCAAAAGTTGGGTATGATAGGGCGCCTGGGTGGCTCAGTGGGTTAAGCCTCTGCCTTCAGCTCAGGTTATGATCTCAGGGTTCTGGGATGGAGTCCCACATCGGGCTCTCTGCTCGGCAGGGAGCCTGCTTCCTCCTCTCTCTCACTCTCTGCCTACTTGTGATCTCTCTCTGTCAAATAAATAAATAAAATCTTAAAAAAAAAAAGTTGGGTATGATAGAGAAAGATGAGAAAGAAGACCCATAGTGAAATTTGGAGCTCTTTTGTTTTGCAGGATGGAAAAAGAACAAAGATGATACTTTTGTAACTCAGGAGAGAAAGATGATAATAGTTACAGCAAATTCCAAGAAGTAAGGTGAGATAGTAACTAGGTAAAACATGAGTAGTGGTATTAACTCTTGAAATGGAAAATGAAAAATGACATTGGATCCAGAGATGGGAAGAAAAAGGGGGAAAATGGCTGCAGATGTAAATAAGTATGTTAGTAAAGATCTATAAAGATGTGAGGATGGATGCAAGGCAATTTCTTGAGAAAGATGGATGTGCTGGCTGGGAAGGAGACTTGAGAGGAGGAGGTCTGGAATAGCAATTGAGGATAATAGAAATTGTAGATCAAGGATAACTAAAAAGATTGATAAATTGTTTTTCAGAATTCCACTGTTTGGAAATTGAGAATGTATAATGGCAACAAAGTACACATTTATGTAATTTTAATCCTAAACTCTTAGAACATTAATTGAAACCCATGTTTTAGGGTCTGGGTAACTCTGTGAGTTGGGCATCTGGACTCTTGGTTTCAGCTTGGGTTGTGATCTCAGGGTCATGGGATTGAACCCCGGCTCAGGTTCCTTGCTCAACAAGGAGTCAGTTTGAGATTCTCTCCTTCTGCCCCACCCCACCAACTTGTGCGTGCATGGACATACTTTCTCCAAAATAAATAAATAAATAAATCTATTTAAAAAAAAGCTTGTTTTAGAATGGTGACCTTTTTGAGGATTTTATTTATTTATTTGTTATTTACTTATATGTATGTACGTATGTATGTATGTAAAGAAGAAAGTCAAGGGGGGAAGGAGTTAGAATGCTGGTGAGAGATACGCAGCTATGGGACTTAATTTGGGAATGTGAGCCAGCTTTATTGTTGGCAACAAACAACCTTAAAATCTTAGTGGCTAATGGCAACACACTTTTTTGACTTGCTGATTAGATTTACAGGTCAGCTTTGGTTTGGCCCTGTTCTACCTCATTTGTGTTCTTGAAAGAATCTTTTCTAGCATAGCACTTGTCATGTCCACTGACATCTCATTGACCAAAGCAAGCCACGCCATACAGTCAAGCAGAATATAGGGTACTATACACATTATAAAGAGAGACTTGGCAAATCTAAGATATATAAAACTCTTGGGGGAAGGGAGTGGATAATTGGGAAGGATAATAGAATATATTATATCTAACAGCAAAGATGTGAGGCTTAGTGGTAGTTTGTGGGTTAAAATAAAATGAAGTGGACAGTGACTGAAGACTAAAATAAAAGAGCAATGAGTTTAATGGGAAGAAAGGACTGAGGCAGCTCAGGTATTTACATTATATGGAGCTAATTAAAACTTCTGAGGTAGACTACTAACCAGCAGTAGGAAGGTCTAGAATGTCATCATGAGAGAATGTTGCTGAAGTAATAGAATGATGGTATTATTAGATAGTGGTATTATTATTAGAGTTGTAGAGGGCAAGTAATTGTGTGACTAGAATTTAGTGTTGTTACCACACTAATGTTGAAAATGCCTAATTTAATAACAGTGGGGAAAAGAAGTCAGTGAAATTCCTGACTCCTCCTCTTGGAGGAGTAGCCTGGGGGTAAATGAATATAAAAATCAACATAAAAATATAGAGTGGGTGGAAGACTTCCAGTTTGCACTCTGGAAGTTTCCACTCTACTCTAAAGACAAATAAAGAGCTAAGGAGACTGAAAAATCAGTAACTCTTTTGATGCATAAGAGAGGGGAGGGCATGGCAAGCCCCTCAAGGCTGGAGAGACAGATGAGCAAATGTGGCAAGTTTGGCTTACCATGGCAGAGACTCATGAGGAGAGACTGCTACTGGAACTAGTGAAGAAAATAAAAATGTAATTGAATTGCTGGAAGTTAGGTGTGGACATATCTGAGAATTAAAAGAGTCCATGGGAATCCAGTCATTGGGGGGGGGGCAAAAATATTGTGATGTTTACCTATAGGAGCTCAATGAGATTCCTACAATAAATAGCAAAGAAAAATCCCCTCCTGCTTCCTACTTGAGGTGGTGGGGGAGAAACCATTTTGAAAATGTCAGAGCATTTTGCTCTTTTCAATAAGGCCTGCACTCTAGGGAAGTTAACCAGAGTCTAACAGGCTGGGATAGTATCAGAGACAACTGGCTTGGGGAGGGAAATAAGACAGTTCCAGCCCATTATAGCCATTCTGTCACACCTAAGAGGGGGAGAAAAAAATTAAGTACTTGTGAAGTGGCACAGGCTCACTGAAAGACTGAGACGTACTCATGGGGATGTAGAATGCTTCACCTCTCCAGACACTTCACCACCATATTACTAAAAGCCTGTTTACAGCAATTTCTTTTACTTAGTATATTATACCAGACTATCAAGAAAAAATTACAAAGCCTACCAGAGGGGGGAAAAAAGTGAAGAGACAGAGCAAACAGAACCACACATAGCAGGGATGTTAGAATTGTCCAACTGGGAATTATAAAACAAAAACGAAACTGATTAATATGATTAGGGTTCTAATGGATAGAATAGGTAGCATGTAAGAACAGATGGGGAATATAAGCAGAGAGATGGGGAATCCTGAGAAGGAACAACAACAAAAATGCTATAGATATATCGTATTATAGGATATGTGAGGGTCAAGAGAGAAAGACAGTTTGGGAAATTATGTAATACTTTTAAAGTAATTATGTGACATATAATAATTTCTCAAATAGCTATTAATATATATATAAATAAGTAAATATTCATATTTATGAAAAATTGATGGAAAGCCACTCAATTAAAATATGCAGTATTAATCCAATTATCCAATCTATTATTCATATTAAAGTTGGGTTAAATATAGATTTACTTCCCTTTTACTTACTTTACAGTTGGCCTAAGGTGTATATAATTGGACATGCTGGAAGGACGTAGTCATAAAGGTGAGTTTGAGAGAGGGCATGTGCTATTTCAAATAGGATGTATATTGTGATAACACAGGGGAGTTTAATACAAATGATCATTATAGAACTAGTGTCAGTTGAGTATCCACTGGAGGAAAATTTGTCTCAGGGAGGTAGTATCATTTGTAGTTATTCATAGCAACATTGAATATACTCGGGAAATCAAGGAAAGTTTTAGTGTTTTCTGAATATTTTTATCAACTTTTTAAGGTAATTTTATATCAAAATGAGTTTCAACTCTCAATGTTCTTTTGTAATTCAGTCAAACACTGTAACGTGTGCCTTGGAAATTTTTGAAAATCCTTTCCCTAGCCTACTGCTATCTGGGCAGGTCTGAGCTTTTAATATTGCAAATTGCATAACATTTTTTTTAGAAAAAAGAAAATTTTAATAATACTAAAATTCATGTGAACTGGTTTAGTTCCATTGGATTTTTATAAAACTACTTCAGAATACTTGTCACACATTCATCCAAAAAAAAAAAAAATCAGTTCTGCACAAGCTTCCAAATGTAAAAGACACATTAGATACTGTTGTTGCATAACAAATCACACCAAAAATTAATGGCTTAAAATAACTCAATTATTATTTCATAGTTTCTGTGACTCCAGTATCCAGGCATGGCTTAAATGGATCCTTTGCTTCAGTCTGTCAGAAGTCTGCAACCTAGGCATTAGCCAAAGTTTACAGTTCCATCTGATGGCTCCACTAGAGGAGGATCCAATTTCAGGCTTACTTAGTAGTTGTTGACAGCATTCAGTTCATAAGGGTTGTTAGACTGAGGACCTCAGTTCTAATGGCTATTGGTCAAAGGTTCTTATAGTTAATTACCATGTGGTCCTCTCCCACATGGCAGTTTGCTTCATCAGCCATGTAAGCCAGGAAGGTAATAAAGTCTGCTAACAATATGGAAGTCACAATCTTTTGTGATAAAATCACAGAAGTGATATACCCCCCCCTTTTTGCCATCTTCTTTTGGTGAAAAGCAAGTCATATTCCACCAACACTCAAAGCATGAGCATTGAGTAGTAAAGAACATGATGAGTACCAGGAGGCAGACATCACTAGAGACCATTTCAGATGTCTGCCTATCACATAAGTCTCCTTAGATTTAATTTCCAGCTCTATTGAGATAAAATTGACAAATAACATTGTGTAAGATTAAGGTGTGCAACCTAATGATTAATATATATGTATACTGTGAAATGATTACCACTATAAGGTTAGTTAACACACCTATCACTTCACATGGTTATAATTTTTCTTCTTGTGATGAGGACTTTTAAGATTTACTCTTAACCCCTCTAAAATATAGAGTGCAGTATTGTTAATATTACTTATTGTGCCATGTATAATATCCCTGGAATTTACTCATCTTTTAACTGGAGTTTTGTACCCTATGACCACACACACATACATACAATACCCTCACTTTTGGCAACCACCAATCTACTATTTCTGTAAATTGTTGTTGTTTTTTTTATTTTTTTAGAGTCCACATATAAGTGAGATCATACAGTATTTGTCTTTCTCTTATTTCACTTAGCATAATGCAGAGGTCATCCATGTTGCAAATGGCAGGATTTCATTCTTTTTTGATGGTTGAATAATATTTCAATGTGTGTATATATCTTTCTCTCTTTATATATGTTTATGACTTCTTTATCCATTATTCCAATGTGTGTGTGTGTGTGTGTGTGTATGACATCTTTATCCATTCATCAGTCAATGGACATTTGGGCTCTTTCCATAATTTGGCTATTGTTGATAATGCTGCTATAAACATTGGGGAGCATGTGCCCCTTTGAATCAGTATTTTTGTATCCTTTCGGTAAATACCTACTAGTGCAATTGCTGGGTCATAAAGTAGTTCTATTTTTAACTTCCTGAGAAACCTCCATGTTTTCCACAGTGGCTTTGCCAGTATGCATTCCCACCAATGGTGTAAGAGGGTTCCCCTTTCTCTTCACCCTTGCCAACATCTGTTGTTTCCTGTCTTGTTAATTTTAGCCATTCTGACAGGGGTGAGGTGATACCTTATTGTGGTTTTACCTCATTGTGATTTTGATTTGTATTTCCCTGATGTTGAGTGATGTTGAGCATCTTTTCATGTGTCTGTTCGCCATCTGGATGTCTTCTTTGGAATAATGTCTACTCATGTCTTCTCATCATTTATTAACTGGATTATTTGTTTTTTGCATGTTGAGTTTGAGTAGTTCTTTTTTTTTTTCCCCTCAGTGTTCCAAAATTCATTGTTTATGCACCACACCCAGTGCTCCATGCAGTACGTGCCCTCCATAATACCCACCACCAGGCTCACGAACCTCCCACCTTCTTCCCCTCCAAAACCCTCAGTTTGTTTTCTCAGAGTCCACAGTCTCTCATGGTTTATCTCCCCTTCCAATTTCCCCCAACTCACTTCTCTTCTCCATCTCCCAGTGTCCTCTGTGTTATTCCTTATGCTCCACAAGTAAGTGAAACCATATGATAATTGACTCTCTCTGACTTATTTCACTCAGCATAATCTCTTCCAGTCCCCCCCCCATGTTGATAAAAAGTTGGGTATTCATCCTTTCTGATGGAGTCATAATACTCCATTGTATATGTGGACCGTATCTTCTTTATCCATTTGTCTGTTGAAGGGCATCTTGGTTCTTCCACAGTTTGGCGACTGTGGCCATTGCTGCTATGAACATTGGGGTACAGATGGCCCTTCTTTTCATTACAGCTGTATCTTTGGGGTAAATACCTAGTAGTGCAATTGCAGGTCATAGGGTAGCTCTGTTTTTAATTTCTTAAGGAATCTCCACACTGTTTTCCAAAGTGGCTGCACCAACTTGCATTCCCACCAACAGTGTAAGAGGGTTCCCCTTTCTCACATCCTCTCCAACACTTGTTGTTTCCTGTCTTACTAATTTTGGCCATTCTAACTGGTGTGAGGTGGTATCTCCATGTGGTTTTGATTTGAATCTCCCTGATGACTAATGATGAACATTTTTTCCTGTGTCTGTTAGCCATTTGTATGTCTTCTTTGGAGTTTGAGAAGTTCTTTATAGACTTTGGATATTAACCCTATTAAAATATCGCCATCATTTTTCACAGAGCTAGAAAAAACAATCCTAAAATTTGCATGGAACCATGCAAACCTTGAATAGTCAAAGCAGTCTTGAAAAAGGAAAGTAAAAGCTGGAGGCATCACAGTTCCAGACTTCAGGCTTTATTACAAAGCTATAGTCATCAAGACAGTAGGGTACTGGCACAAAAACAGACACATAGATCAGTGGAACAGAACAAAGCACCCAGAAGTGGACCCACAACTCTATGGTCAACTAATCTTTGACAAAGTGGGAAAGAATATCCAATGGAAAAAAGACCATCTCTTCAAAAATGGTGTTGGGAAAACTGGACAACAAGATGCAGAAAAATGGAACCAGGCCACTTTCTTACACTATACACAAAAATAAATGGAAAATGGTTGGAAGACCTAAATGTGAGACAGCAAACCATCAAAGTCTTAGAGGAGAACATAGGCAGCAACTTCTTTGACATAAGCCATAGCAACTTTTTACTAGACAAGTCTCTTGAGACAAGGGAAACAAAACCAAAAATGAACTATTGGGACTTTATCAAGATAAAAAGCCTCTACACAGTGAAGGAAAAGATCAACAAAACTAAAAGGTAACCTATGGAATGGGAGAAGATACTTGCAAATGACATATCTGATAAAGGATTAGTATCTAAGATGTACCACATTTTCTTTATCCATTCATCCATCATTGGACACTTAGGCTGTTTCTAGGTCTTGGCTATTGGGGGTAATAAACATGGGAATGCAAATGTATCTTCAAAATAATGGTTTCATTTCTTTTGGATATATACCCAGAAATGGAATTCCTGGATCATATGGTAGTTCTTTTTCTCCTCTTTTGAGGAATTCATACTGTTTCCATAGTGGCTACACTAGTTTGGGTCATACCAACAGTGAACTATGGTTACTTTTTATTTACATTGTCACCAGCACTTACCTCTTAATTTTTTTTATAATAATCAGTATGACAGTTGTGATGTGATATCTCATTATGGTTTTGATTTGCATTTCCTGATGACTGGTGATATGAAACCCCTGTTACATACCTGTTGACCATTTGAGTGTCTTCTTTAAAAAATGTATATTAAGATCTTTTGCCCATTGTATAATTAGATTATTTAATTTTTGATATTGAGTTTTGTGAGTTCCTTATATAGTTTGAATATTAACCCCTTATCAGATATGTGATCTGCAAATATTTTGTCATTCCATAGATTGCCTTTTCATTTGCTCAATTGTTTTATTTGTTAAGTTTAAACTTTTTAGTTTAGTGTAGTCCCACTTGTTTATTTTTGCTTTTTGTTGCTTGTGCTTTTGATATTATATCCATAAATCATTGCCAAGACAAATGACAAGAAGGTTTTTCTCCCATGTTTTCTTCTAGGAGTTACATGGCTGCAAGTCTTACATTTAAGTCTTTAATTATTTCATCTTAATTTTTGTGAGTGGCATAAAATAGGGATACTGTTTTATTCTCTTACATGAGATTTAGTTTTCCCAACACCATTTATTGAAGACACTGTTCTTTTCCCATTGTGTATTCTTGGCACCCTTGTCAAAGATCAATTGACTGTGTGTTTGTAAGGGTTTTTTCTGGGCTTTCCATTTTCTTTTCATGGATCCATGTGGATGTTTTTATGCCAGAACCAAACTGTCTTGATTATTGTAGTTCGGTAATAGTATTTTGAAATCAGGAAGTATAGTACCTATATGTTTAGTATGATACATACAGGTTTATCACCATGACTTTTGTTTGGCATAGGTTATTTACCAATGGCTATTAACATCCAATTTATCACTACATTGAAAGCAGTCTGACCTTGGGTTATACCTCCTGTGTTCCAGAAAAGAAAATGCTTCAGTAATGATCACTTAGTGTTGACTTGTTTCTTGAGCAACTTTATCTCAACTAGGCCATTACTGTGAACTGCTTTTGAAAGTTAAACTTTAAATGTGATATGGTCAGATAATAGGTCACTCAGAAACACATGAACAAGCAGGAAACTATCATCCAAGAGTATGCTCTCTATTATCTATTGTGGATAGTCTATTAAATGCCAACATTCCAACTTGAATTGGCTTCCCTAAGCTGCTCTCTTTTTCCAGATATTCCTGCAAATCGTATTTATATAGCTTTTAAAAATAATTTCTACTATAACTATTTTGACTGTAAACAATAACAACAACAGCAACAACAAAAACCAAGCATTTACAAGGTCTTATCAAGAACCAGAAACTTTAAAAACATTATCCCACTTAATTCATGACCTTAATCTATAACACAAGTTGTGTAAAGTGAGGATTTTAATTAACTTAAGAAAAAATAGCTAATAGTCAAGATTAGAACAGATGACTTTGAAACAACTTTTGTATACTGGGAAGTTACTCCCTTTTCTAGTCCAAAATCCTTTAGATATGACATTAAAGGTAAATGCAGAGAATAATTACAATAAAGTACCTCTGTAAAGTACCATTCATATGAATAGCTCAAAGCACTTTTTATTACATTACCTCATTAATCTTTGTAGTGTCCTACTGAGTGAGGGTGGCAGGAATTTTATTTTTCTTTTATGGATTTTTTTTTTAAAGTGAAACAAGAACTTTAAATTCCAGGTGCTTTCTCCATAGCATATCAATGACTGCTTAAAATAAAAGGTGGTAGGCTTAGATCTTCTTATTCCAAAATACTTCATTATTTATTAAATCATACTTTTAACTAATAGTTATTGAGTGCAAATATACATTATATAATTCTTAAAATGAAGGCTCTGAAAGAAGCCTACAATCTGAGAATGGCTTTAAATATTAGACTGTGTTTTTAATGGATGCAATAGACAGTTGGAGCCCTAGAAGAGTTTGAATTGGGAGATGACCTAATAAAAGCTGCAATCTAGCATTATAAATGTTCATTTTTATTAAGTAAATCAGGAAGGAATCTGTGGTAAGCTTTATGCAAAAGCCCTCCCTGGAAATTAAAACTTAATAGTCCTCTACCCACAACTTACATAGAGACAAGGCTTAAGGCGATTTGGTCTGAGTCATTTCAATTCAAGGCATATTTAGCAAACACCTGTTGTGGCCAAGGTGCTGAATATAGAAGTGAAAATGTCTCTGCCTGCTCCTTAAAAAATATTCCATCTCATGGGAAGGATGAAATAAGTACCTAAATATCTGTACTATGTAACAGACTATAAATATCATTAGACAGGTAAAACAAAGTGCTACTGAGGTATAAAGGTGAAAGAAAACACAGTTCTATTGGCTGCAAATCAAGAGAGATTTCAGAGAGATTATAACTCTTAACAGTACTGTAGATACACCTGTGAATGAAGCTTTTTGCCTTTGTGTTTTACCCACAGTGATATGAATAAGCAGAATTTCAGCAGGCTCCTGTGACGTAGTTGTGAGAGGACATTCCCCAAAGAGAATAAACAATCTTTTAACAGGCAAGGATAAACATTCACCATGCAACAATTAATGGCTGTGTAATTTTCCTTGAGAGTAAATAGAGAGGATATGGGACCATCAGGAAGAAAGGATTTGAAAGGTTTTTAATACCAGGCTTACTTTTCCTATATTATGATAATGTACATATGGTTCACCACAAAGAAAAGTAATTTATAATTAATATTATATTAAATCATTTTATTTTGTGTAATGAGGGCTTCATAGTTAAGTTTTTTATACTATATTTTCAGTCTTTATTTTATCCTAATGATCTTCTAACACTGCACGTTTACCATCAAGAAATTATTTCTCCTGCTTTCAGCTGGACTGTTTACTCTGAAGGCTTGGTGCATAATTACCATTTTTCACTTCCCTTTACTGCCCTTCTACCTAGTATTTACTCTTCCCTAGATACCCTGTCTTCCTCCTTGTTGATTTACTCTGGTGTACATCTGCAAGTAACTTCCTAGATAAAGATGAGTAGATTTCTGATGTTTCAGTCTATACTTTGAGTACGAGTATAATCATGAGTAAACTTTGGAGTCATTTTCCATTTTCTTTTAGCATGCAGCTTTTCTGATGCGTATCTGTTGTGTTGTTTTGTTTTTGGATTCCCTTTCTGGAAGCTATTTGTTATTTTACTCATTTTGGCTGTGTGGAAAAAAATCACTGTGAGATGTTTGAGTGTGGTCATTTTTTCCGTGGGGCGTATGTGAGCACATATGCGAGTGCACTTAATCCTTTTCTACACTTAGTGTGCCCAATTTTGGTGCTTCTGTCACTTTTTATTACTGTGAAATTTTTTGCTGTTATTCTCTTACTGTATCTCCTATATTTTCTTCTCAGGAATTTCCATTTGTCTATCTGGTAACATGAAGCATACCTTCATGTTTCCCAAATTTTCAGTTTCTTTGTTGTTTTGCTCTAAATTATAAGACTTTTCTTTGATTCTATCACTTTCTCAGCACTCTTAATTTAAGGTTATTTATTTTTCTGTCATTTTCCCCTAGTTTCTCAAAGAACTCCATTCTGTTTTTTATGAATACAAAATCTAGGACTTTTCTAATGATACCAGTTAGAATTAGTTTTTTTCAGTGTTTGAAATATCACTCTTTCATCCAGAATCAGGGATTAGCATTCTTACTTGTATTGCAGGCTTCCTTGACATGTTTAGTGGACCTTGGCTATCCATTCATTTCTAATAGTGGGTGGGACTTTTAGGCTAATAGACTTAAGCTAAGAAGGAGCTGTAGGAATTCAGCTGTTATGTAGGATATTCTTAAACCCATAATAACAAAAATGTGTGCAGACTCTGTTACTGTGTGGTATAGATAGATATCCTATTACCCTGTGTCTTTTAAGAGTATTGGTTCAAACTTATTGGAGATTATATGTATGTGTGTGTGTATATATATATATATATATATATATATATATATACACATATATATGTATATATTTTTTTGATCTGTATTTTTTTTTTCTGTAATAGGACTAGAGGAGGCAGGGGAAAAGTCCAGGTAAACCACTGAATACTCCTTTTCCCACCCTCACTTCTTATACCTACCTCTGCCTGTCATTGTATTCCTGAAGTTCAGCATCTCTTGGTATTCTTCATAGCTATTCAGCTGTATCCTCTGCTATTGTTAACATTTTTTTCACTTTTGTTTTTATCCATGCATTCATCTTCAACTATTTTTTGTCTTCCAGAGAAGGTTTAGCATTTCTTACGCACTCATGTCCTATATTATATGCACTTTATTGATTGTGAAGTATACTTTTCTGTTTTACCCTTATTATATTCTTAAGTGAGATAGAGTATAGACATATGTGCTTGATTTGTCTTCATAAATCATAGATTGATACCTTTTTTTAAATCAGGGAAGTGATATGATCTGTGCTGTGATTTAGAGAAATAACATAATAATGTGTAATATGGATTGGAGTGGGTATAGGAAATACAATTTTTGAGGTTGTGTATGGTCAACAAGTAAAAAGAGATTTATTAAGAATGTGAACAGTAGAAATAGGAAGGCAGAGATCTTTAATCTGTGGACCCTTTCAACTTTACTAATGTGATTTGAATTAAATTTTGTGGTTCTGGAAGTGTTAGAAGTTAAAGAAAAAGCAGCATAGCTAATACTATAAAATAGAAAAAGGCATTGGCTAATTTGGTAATTAAGAGTCCAACAGCAAGTGCCTTGACATAGAGAGCAAAGCAGAAGCTTATCCTATTCCTGACCTAGCTAGCTCACTTCATCTACTAGTTGTTTGAGCATTCACAAGTATCCATTTTCTGTTAGGAAGTATTAGTCACAATGGAAGAGCATAGGAAATAGTGTTGCTATCTATGGAAAATACCACCCAGATCAAGAATCAGAGTATTGCCAATAGGGTATAATTTACTTTTGTATCTTTCTTGATCTCACATCTCCTTCGACAGGTCCTAACAAACATATTCCATCAAGGCTGGAGACTTGGTTTAGTGCCTGTTACAGCCCCTGTTTGACAGCCAGTTTGGTTTTAAGGAAATACAAAACATGGAATATGTTCCGCTGTCCTTAAAGCCTTATAGCTGGTGAAAGACATCTTCCTTTCTGAAACACAGAGGGGTGTATACACCAAGAGCGCTCTGGATCTGCATTATGATCGGTGAGAGCATTAGGGAGACAATTCCTCTGAGGAAGGATTGATTTGTATGCTTAATCATTAATCAGTTCAAAACTGGTTAGCTTTATATTCGGAATTATTGGACTAATTTGTGTATGGGTGTGTGTATATATTTCTATGTAGGTGACCTGGATTGATGTTTCAGCAAAGGACAGGGGTTTGGATAAAGTGTAAAGGATACACTTTGGATACAAAGTGTATAAGGGGTTATACACTTTGCTATATAGTGGGTAGTGTGTAGAATTATACTTTATCTCCCTATTTTCAGTCTATTCCTTTGTTTTCATTCCTCTTTTAGGTGAACCTCTATATGGGTCCCTCCAATTGACTTATTAGTGAAAGTTGGCAATTTTTTTCTATCAAGAGGCAAATAATGCATATTTTTGGCCTCGTGAAATATATAGTCTCTGTTACAACTATTCAGCTCCATACAAAAGCAGCCACAGACAGTATGTAAACGAATAGGTGTGACTGTGCTCCATTATTTATTTGCAAAGTCAGTGGTGCGATGGGTGTGGCCAGCAGGCTGTAGTTTTCTGACTTGTGATTACAGTACAAAACTCAAATTTTTTGCTTGGTGAGAGAGAAATAATATATGGAATGTGAGTGGAAGGTTCTTTTCCACATGCTAGTCAAAATCTGAATTTTCATCTCATGACTCATTATCACTTTCTGTGGCTTCTGGTTCCTGTACTTCCTGAACATCTCTGGGATTCTGTGAGAAAATTTGTTTACTTCCTATCATTTTATGCCCAAGTAGGAACTTAAGTGTTCTCAAAAGTTCAGAAAAGTTATTTGTTCTGAAAAGTCAGTGATTTCCCATATACCTCTTTTCAGTCTTTCCAAAAGGCAAAGGATAAAAACAGACAATTTTTATTGACTCTCTTTGTATTATGCCTTGCCTTTACCCTTTTCAGTTTGCACTTTACACCCGTGCTGTATTTTATTAGAGTATCAGAAAGAAGTTGAAGTAAAGGCATGCCTTTAGCTGCTCAAATTCTGCCACAAGGTGACCTCTTCCTCTTTTGAATTAGCAGATTTCTACTGGTTAACTTACCCAACTTTTGCAACTTTAATTTTAGCAATATAATAACTACTTAATGATAACAGTATAATCTTCTGAAGCTTTTTTGATAATGGAATAAATATAGTAAACATGAATAATAACCAGAGAATGAGGCATTTGTGGCTTTTTTTCTAACTATTTAAAAAAAAACAGAAATTATTATAGCTATACTAGATTTTCAAAGGCATTTGTCAATAATCAAACCAGTTTGACTCAATTTGATAACTTCTGCTATGATGAACAACTAGAACATTCCAATTCACTTAATTTTTATTTTTTGATATAATTTTCACCATATTTTTTTACTTAGTTTTAGAAGTCAGATATTTTATATTGTTCACCTTGGTTATCATGTGGGTATAATCTAAGTTTGTATAGTGAAGATTGTATATTAATTCTGCCATAATAATTAATGAGATGTTTAATTTTTAATATCTTTGTATCTTATCTTTTTTCCAATAGGCATCTTACTTCCAAGGAATATTAAAGAGAAACTAGGACTGGATTCTCTATTTTGTTGTATTTTCCTCTAATAAAAAGGGGTAGGATGATATTACAGAATATAAACCAGCAGCAGATTGCAGCTGTCTAGAGTTTATGTACATCTATACATTTATGCTCTTTTTTCCATTTTTGAACAATAAGATAAATCAGTATAAATTTAATATAATCTGTGTCCCATCTTTAATGGTGTAAACTAGGGTCTCATAATGTTTCCGACTTTATTCTACCCATTTTATTCAGCTCTATGGGAAAAGAAAGAGCACATTTGCATCAAGGTACATTTATGATCTAAAAGGAACTTTTCCATCTCAGCAAGCTGTGGGGACTAAGTCCTTCAGCTAGTCACTGGTAAACCACTGTTCAGTGACACGTTTTTCCCTCACTGAGATATTCTCTAGCATGCTCTATAGAAGCCAGTACACTATAGAAACACCTGAGAAACTGTGAGCCTAATAACAGTTTTTCTCTTGGTAAGAATCTGAATAGCCACCCTAAGACCAATACTAAATATCATGGCAGGAATACATGTATGTTGACAGATGATTCACTGACCTGCAGTATAAACTAGACATTGCTCCAGTTTATTCTTGTTCTTATGAAGACTGACTAGGGCCCAGTAAATCCCATGAGTTATTATATACTTTCTATAAAATGTGTTCCTTGTTTTCTGTGAAACTAAGCTTTTAGGGTATAGGCTTGAGATAGTTGTATCCCATACAATACTGCTCCCAACCAAGGAAGTAATTGTAGAGGAAAATTAGTGAGGAATTTGGTTTGCTTCCTAAGTTTCAGAGGTTTTACTACCACATATCATATCAAGCAGAAATTGTTGGCCTCATGGAATGGTGTACTGGCTTTTTAAAGACCTTCTTAATATGGTTACTAAGGGTGGAGGGATGTCCTACAAAATGTAGTAAATGCTCTGAGCTGAAGTCAATAAATGGTTTTCTTTCTCCTATAATGAACAAATATGAGTTCAGGGACCAACAGAAACATGAGAGTGGTTCTGTTTTGATTCTTATAACCCATCCACTAAGGTTGCTTCCTATCTCCAAAGGATTAAATACTGTTGGTCTAAAGATTTTAATTTCAAAGAATAATATTTCCCCAAGATAAACACTGTTTTCACCAAACAGCATGCTAAGACTGCCACCTGATTCCTTATGACATTGAACCAATGTGGATTACACCAGGACTCTTATATTGGCATTAGTAAGTAACCTTAGTTATTTTAAAACATATCTTCAGTTGTTCCTCCTCATCTCTTTATCATTTCCACTCTTCACTCTGTTCTAGGATGATGAATGGTGTAAACCATATCAGTAGTCTTTGATTTCTAGTTTGTTTCAGTTAATTGAGGAGACCTGGCAAAGGATCTAAGTCAATATATTTGTGCTCTAGAATTCTTCCTTTAAGATTGCCTTATGCTAACTATTCCCCTGTATTGAAGGTTACTACTTCTCTGGAGATAGGTGAACTTCAGATCTTTTTTAGTTTCATATTCAATCCATTCCTTTTGTAAGGGCCTGGTTAGCCAGAGGGAGTCATTCTGTGTTTATGCAGTGAACTTAGATTGACCCCGCCCCTCCCAGAGGAACTTACTTGCAAAGCCTAGATACGAGGGTGGGTCAGGCCAGATGAAGACATCCAATCAGTAGGGCGTGCATATATCTACTAGGGTAAATTGAAATTCAGTTGGCCACCCGTGTGTAACCTAGCAGGGTTTTTTTTGTGTGGCAGACCTAGCATGACTGTGCAGTTTTTTCTGTGTATTGCAATCTCATTGGCCACCTGTGTATAGCCCCGCTAAACTACCTCTATAAAAGTAAGTCTGTGAGGCTGGGAGGGGTTGCCTCTTTGCAAGAGACGGCCCTGATCAGTCAGTTTGATTCTCGATGCTTGGCGTGAAATAAAGCTTTGTTAGACCTTCGCTTTGTATCAGTCTCATTCCTTTGATTATGGACCATAACATTGGGGGCTCGTCCGGGATCAAATGACGAGAACTGAGCCAGCATCAGAATTTCTGGAAAAAGCCTCCGGAAGTAAGATCACGGGATCCTGTCTGTCTGTCTGGTTGTGGAGCTCCAGGGTATGGCCCACCGGGGAGAAGGTGGATGCAGCCATGCTTCCCAGGGCTGGAGTGTATGCGGGGACGCCCCTTCCCCTCACTGGTAGATCATCAGGGGGTTCGAGTCCCCTTAAGCAGTCACCAGGGGTTCGAGTTCCCCTAAGCAGCCGGGGGGTTCAAGTCCCCCTAGGCGGTCAGGGGGTTTGAGTCCCCCTAGGCGGTCAGGGGATTCGACTCCCCCTAGAAAATCCCCACTGGTGGCAGGACTGCTGGGCCTGCAGTTGTCTTTGTCTTGTCTTTTTGTTGTCTATTGTGTTGTTTGCTGTGTTTGAAGAAATTGGACAAGGAGAGAGTGAGGGGATCTGATCTTTAATGGCTATAGCTGGAGCCAACTGTGGTTAGTCTAACTGGAGACAGAGACTTTAAGGAATATTCCCAAGCAGCTGCCGAAAATCCCTTTGTTTCAAGGAAGTTCCCATCATCTCTGGCCTATGTGGACTGCCTAGCCCCTCCTCCTTGCTGGCGGGAGAGCATGTCATCTGAAGTGGAGTGGGCCCAGGTGGAACGTGAAATCTTTTAGCAAAGAGATGACCAAACTGATGGTTAATTGTCTGTCTCAGGGTTTTAATGGGTAACTGTTAAAGTAACACTCAAAGTCTTTGGTAACCTGAAACTGTGAAGGTTTGGAGGTTTGCTTGAATGATAAATGGAATTAAATTTGTTGGACATCTAGGTTAACCAAATGGGATAAAATGCTAGAGCGTTGGTTGCTGGAACTGGATTTGTGCTTTTGAAATCTGCTGGTGAACATGTTTTGTGCTTAACTGATTCATATATTTGCCTTCTAAGAATTCTCTTGTTAAATGACTTCCGCCTTAAAGGGAATTCATATGGGAAGACTTTCAGGACAAATACAGGTCTTTGATATGTTAAAATCCTGGAACTAAAATGGGTAAGAATTTCCAGAAGTAAAAGCTGCATTCGGACTAAACCAGAATTAGTAACATGGGACTAGATGATCTGAAATATTGTAATGTTATATCTCTTGATATTTTGTCTTATTTTAAACATTACTGGTTCTGTAATGTTTGCTCTCCAGACTAGGGAAACTTTTTCTTAAGTTATCTGTAACTTACAGAGATGTAAAAGTAAATGTTTGTTTACCTAAGCTAGACAACTTGAGGTAAACTTCAGGGAAGTTGCACGATAGCTCGTTTAGACGATCTTGCTTTTGCCAGTTAGCCCCAGATATAGGGAGGGTTAGGGTTAGGGCTAGGTGTTTAACAACAGGGATGCACAGGAGGAAGGTTTTGGCATTACACGAGGCAGGTAGGAGATGGTAAAAGGAAAGAAAAGCCTAAGCACAGAGAAGGCAGGCAGGGAGACTTAGATACATATCAGTGCGCTTACTGTAAGGAAAAAGGACAATGGGCCACAGAGTGCCCCAAAAGGAAGATGGCCATGCTGGCCTCCAGAGACTGAAGGGGCCATGGTTTGGAGCCCCTCCCCGAACCTCGGGTAAAAATTGAAGTGGAGGGGAAATCAATTGAAACGTACGGGAAAACTATCTGGAGAGGAAGTCTGGGCACAAGGGGCAAATGGCATAGAAAAACATAAATGGACAACTGTGCAGATGTTTGTGGCAGCAGTAGATGAATACCTTCTTTACAAGCCAGTGTCTGAACCAGAGGAGACAAGGGAAGGGAGCCTTCTCCAAACCCTACAGGTCGAGTTTCCTGAAGTCTGGGCAGAAGGGAAGCCCCCTGGCTTGGCCAAGGGACAGCCCCCAGTCTTGGTACAATTAAAAGCAATGGCCACGGCTGTTTGCGTCCGGCAGTACTCCCTCCCTTCACTGGGAGGCAAAGGAAGGGATCAGAGAACACATTAACCACCTCTGAGGAAAGGGATCCTGGTTCCTTGCAAATCTCCATGGAACACACCTTTGCTGTCCGTCAAAAAGGCCGAGACTGGGGAGTACTGGCCCGTTCAGGACTTGCAGGAAGTTAATAAACGGGTTGAAGATATCCACCCAATGGGGCCTAACCCCTATAGCCTCCTCTCCCTCCTGGGCCCCAAAAGAACTGTTTATACCATCTTAGATCTCAAAGATGCATTTTTCTGCATATCTTTAGCAAGGGGGTCTCGGCTCCTCTTTGCTTTTGAGTGGTCTGACCCACAGGAAGGATTCCAAGGCCAGCTCAAGGGTTCTCCAAGGGTTCAAGAATTCACCCGCTATCTTCGACGAGGCCCTACACAAGGATTTGTGTGAGTACAGAACCTCCAATCCGGGATTCACTCTGTTACAGTATGTTGATGACTTGCTAATAGCCGCTGAGGACTATGAGTCATATTTGCGGGGACAAGAGCTTTCTTACAGACTCTGCAGGAAAAGGGTATCGGGTGTCAGCAAACAAAGGACAGCTCTGTCAGAGCCATGCCACTTATCTAGGCTTTGATCTCTACGAGGGAGTGCGTTCACTGTCTGAGTCCAGGAAACAGGTGATCACCCGATACCCCCGCCCCATCACATCCCGACAAATGAGGGAGTTTCTTGGGATGGTGGGCTACTGTAGGCTGTGGATACCTCGGTTTGCGGAGATTGCCCGACCTCTCTACGAACTGGCAAAAGGGGGGCTCACTATGATAGAGTGGACAGCTGAGGCAGAGGGAGCATTTTGGGGAATTACAGACAGCCTTACTGAGTGCCCCCCATTGGCCATCCCAGATGTTTCCAAGCCCTTCCACTTGTATGTGGATGAAAAAGTAGGGGTGGCCGAAGGAGTTCTGACTCAGACTCTGGAGCCATGGCAAAGGCCAGTAACCTATTTTAGTGGGAAACTAGATCCAATAGTGGCTGGGTTCCCCCTTGCCTCTGCATAATTGCTGCCATGGCTCTCCTGGTCAAGGATGCAAGTAAATTGACTTTGGGTCAAAATCTCATCTTGACCACCACCCACGCTATCGAGGGCCTTCTCCAGACTCCACCAGACCGATGGATGATGAACGCCCGAGTGACAGGGTATCAGGCCCTCCTCCTCAGCGAACCAAGAGTGACCTTCCAGCCCCCAGCGGTGCTAAATCCAGCCACACTGCTGCCAGAGGAGCTGGCTGACCACCCACATGCTGCAGGGAGGTCCTAACCCAAGTCACGGGAGTAAGGCCGGCCGTCAGAGAAACATTCCCCTTACGGATGCGGAGATGACTCTGTTCACAGACGGGAGTAGCTACATGGTCGATGGAAAGAGGTATGCGGGGGCTGCGGTGGTTTCCCCTAAGCAGGAACTCTGGACGGCAGCCCTGCCACATGGAACATCGACGCAAAAAGTGCAGCTGATTGCACTCACGAAGGCACTGCATATGGCCAAAGGTAAAACTGCCAACATCTATATGGACAGCAAGAACGTCTTTGCTACTCTCCATATACATGGGGCTATTTATAAAGAAAGGGGTCTATTAACGGCAGAAGGAAAAGGAATTAAAAACAGAGGAGAAATATTGGCTCTCCTCCAGGTTATTTGGGATCCAAAAGAGGTGGCCGTTATGCATTGCCCGGGACACCTAAAGGGGACTGATCTGATTTCAAAAGGAAACCAGTTAGCAGATCGAGCTGCAAAGCAAGCAGCCGGAGAAACAGTGCAAGAGCTGGTTATATTCCCAGCTCCAGCCCTACCAGAAAAACCGACTATTCAGAGGAAGATTTAAAGTATTTACAAAAATGGGTTAAATTGGACTATGAAGGGGACCAAGCTAAGACTAAAGCAGGAAAGATAATTCTTCTTCAAAGACTAGGTAAGAAGTTAGTAGACTAGATACATTAGGGTACTCATTTGGGGACATACAAACTCAAGGAGCTTATGGGCAAGCAGTTCCAGGTTTCTAAATTAGGGCTTTTGGGTCAGGATGTAGTTGATAGATGTGCTCAATGCCAGGCAGTTAATGTGGGATGAACTAGAATTGGAAGAGGGAAAAGAGTAAGAGGTAAGGAACCAGGAATTTATTGGGAAATAGATTTTACAGAAATGAAACCTGGAAAATATGGACACAAGGATATGTTAGTTTTTGTAGATACCTTTTCAGGCTGGGTAGAGGCTTTTTCTGCCAAAGATGAGACCGCAGGAATGGTAGCCAAAAAGCTATTATAAAAAATAATTCCTAGGTTTGGGCTGCCTCTCGCGATTGGATCAGACAACGGCCCTGCATTTGTGAGTTCAGTCTCACAGGCATGGGCCAAGGCTGTGGGCACTAATTGGAAACTACATTGTGCCTATCGGCTCCAGAGTTCCGGGCAAGTAGAGAGAATGAACCGGACTCTTAAAGAGACCTTGACAAAGCTAATTCTGGAGACCGGCAGTGGATGGGTAGATCTCCTTCCTTTCGCCCTCCTCAGGGTGCAGTGTACACCCTACTTAAACAAGGTGACCCCATTTGAAATAATGTTTGGGAGACCCCCCCTGCTCTGCCCTCGGCTACAAGAGGTTGCTCTAGCAGAAATGACGGATCAGTCTGTGCTCCAGTCACTGCAGGCATTACAGTCTGTCTTAAAAAGAACCCACACAGGGATCCGAACTGCCCACACTGAGACAGAGACGGAGGTGGAACCACATCCTTACCAACCTGGGGACTTGGTTTGGATACGTCGCCACCAAGTGGGAAACTTGGAGCCTCGCTGGAAGGGGCCGTTTACTGTCATCCTGACCACCCCCACAGTAATAAAAGTAGAAGGCATCAGGGCCTGGATTCACGTGGGTCACGTCAAACAAGCCGAGGACGAGGACGCCCCCCAGAGATGGAAGCCACAGCCAATGGACCCCGCTGACCGTGGACTAAAGCTAAGACTCAAAAGACTATTGTTGCTCCTATTGTTACCTGTTTATGTAAAGTATAGGTGAGAAATTAGATGACCGAAATTAGGAAAAATGGAAAAGTTTATACAAAGCGGTAAATGGCTAACTCATTAGCCGACTGTGCACTAATGTCATTTGTACAAAAGAAAACTAAAGTGATAAAAATGTTAGACTTACCGGCTCAATATAACCCCTTACAACAGGAGAACATAGAACTGGCTGAAAAGTCAAGGATTTGACTAATTTCCAAAGAAAAGGGGGGAATGTAAGGGCCTGGTTAGCCAGAGGGAGTCATTCTGTGTTTATGCAGTGAACTTAGATTGACCCCGCCCATCCCAGAGGAACTTGCAAAGCCTAGATACAAGGGCGAGTCAGGCCAGGTGAAGACATCCAATCAGTGGGGCGTGCATATATCTACTAGGGTAAATTGAAATTCAATTGGCCACCTGTGTGTAACCTAGCAGGTTTTTGTGTGTGTGTGGCAGACCTAGCATGACTGTGCAGTTTTTTCTGTGTATTGCAATCTCATTGGCCACCAGTGTATAGCCCGGCTAAACTACCTCTATAAAAGTAAGTCTGTGAGGCTGGGAGGGGTTGCCTCTTTGCAAGAGACGGCCCTGATCAGTCAGTTTGATTCTCGATGCTTGGCGCGAAATAAAGCTTTGTTAGACCTTCACTTTGTATCAGTCTCATTCCTTTGATTACGGACCCTAACACTTTGTTCCAGCTGCTGAAGAAACACAGGTTAATGCACTATTCAATTTGGGGTTTGTCTGGGGGAAGTATGTCTTCCTTTGTTTAAGTATATCATGCCTTTAGGGTGGTTATATCATAATAGTGAAGAATACTGATGTTGTAATTATTGTTGTTTGGGATATAAACATGGATAGAAGCTGTAGGCTTCTAGCTGTAGGCTTATAGCCAAGGTGGTGGAATGTGCTTGATTGCCTCTTAGCAGCTCTGCCTCATTATTTCTCTTCTTTGCTCTCTACTTTATCATAAGAAGTGAAAGATTGGGAACTATGCTCTCTGTGTTCTTCCTAAAAGAATTTAGATTAGATTGTGCCAGGTATTCATATGAGATTTGGAAGGCAGAAAAAAGACAAAATTCATACTAGTTTAACTTCCAGCGTTGACAGACATGCTCATGAGCAGTAATAGACATGCATTCTTATATGAGTTTCCTGAAAATTACCTGCTTAATTCTGTAGGTGGCTATGACCTGACTAGTGGTTTTTCTGTGATTCCTGAAAACTAAAACTATCCAATTGCACCAAAACTAGCTGGATTGACCTTCGTGATCTACGTTTTCTGGTCCTTCCAACATTTCTGGAAGTGTCTAAGTCTTTTTTAATTTTTTTGTGTATGGAAGGCATACAGTGGTTTCTTTTTTTCTTGAGTATTTTGACTAACATGATGTATATTTCCTTATAATATGCACATTATATTACATATAAATGGATACACACACACACACACACACACTATGGTAGACGAATTATTTATGCTTTCATTTAACTCATGGTGTGTTGTCAACAGAGAAATAAAGTATAGTGCCAAATAAGAGATATGTCTAGATTCTATGGCTGACATGAAGATAAAACTATTTAGAATGCTCCAGTTTTGAAGTATCAGGGAGCATTTACTCTAGGTGAGTTTTAGCTGAATGTGACTGTATGACTAAGAGTTAATCAAGTGAACAAGATACTGAAGATAGCCTCAGTGGAGGAACACCATGGGAAATGTGACATTGAAGTAAGAAGAGCCAAGGGGGTGAAAACTAAATGTATTTTGGTATTACGGGACCTCTTTAAAATGGTGAGAGATGACTCTGGGTCTAGGTCATGTAGAGATGTGTTGCCATTTTGAAGCTCTTGGACTTTGTCCTATATTCTCTGTGAAAATAAAACACAAAGTTTACCAGCTGGAAATAGAATGGATAGATTCAAGGCCCATGAATTAAGAATCACCACAAGTTTGTGTTATGGCAGCAAATGGTCTTTAAAATATAAAAATATTTGCCCTTAAAATATTGCAGTTAATTTATATATGAGTAAAGGGTTCCTTCCCATAACTACAGTATAAATTAGGAACTGACTGTAGTCATGAAACATGATGGCATTACTTAGACTTTGCATTGGCTAATTAAATTTTAGTTCTGATTTTGAACTTTTGGTCTACTTGACCATTCATTGCAAAACATTCAGAAGAGAAACAATTCTAACTTGAATGCTCTCACAGGATGCTAAGTTATATAGTTTTAGATGTCCAGTCTAATTTGATAGCATATGAAGTCACTGTGAAGACTTTCTTATATAAATATTTATGTATCACAATAGACATTAATCTTTGCTTTTTCTTCCTTTCATTCATTCATACAAAATCAGTCTATTTTCCACAAATATCTAGGGGGTAAAATAAAATCTCCATAAGGCTTTATTTTTAAAATATATTATTTATTTTTTATTTTTAAGGGTTTTATCTGTTTGTCAGAGAGAGAGAGAACGTGTGCACCAGCGCACAAGCGGAGGAGGGGTAGAGGGAGAATCAGGTTCCCCGCAGAGCAGGGAGCCCTATGTGGGACTTGATCACAGGACCCTGGGATCATGACCTGAGCCAAAGGCAGATGCTTAGCAGACTGAGCCACCTGGGCATCCTGCCTTAAGACTTTAATCCTTCTTTTTTGGAAGATTGGGTAGAAACACATTGTTAATTCTTTATTAATTTTTTAAGTTGAATGAGAACATACATTTAAAGGAAAAAATATTTAAATAGTGATGTCAAACCTGAAAAAGACGTTTCTTTTTTTTTTAATTTTTAAGATTTTTTATTTATTTATTTGACAGAGAGAGAGAGAGAGCTCAAACAGGGAGATCAGGAGAGGGAGAAGCAGGCTCCCTGATGAGCAGAGAGCCCCTTGTGGGGCTTGATCCCAGGACCCTGAGATCATGAACTGAGTGGAAGGCAGATGCTTAACTGATTGAGCCACTCAGGCACCCCCAAAAAACACATTTCTATGCTAAAACTTGTTTTAAAATCGCAAGTTAGTGTTATCTAATTATTTAAAAAGTGATCTATGAATATCTAACAGGTAATATTTAGTTTTAAAACTTAACCTTATTTGTAAAATTTCATGTTGCCAAAAGGTGTATATTTACACAGTATTTACACAAATTCATACTTATTGATTTTATTTTTAATTAGAGAGGTTTCTAAATTTTATTTTTTTTTCTATTTATTGGGATAGCTAGTTCAGAAAGTTAGCTGAGACATAGGGGAAGCATCTGACACCTAGTATCATGTATGAGAGGTTGTTAATTAAGTCATGTCAAAAATACAAACATGATTACAGTTTTCCAAGAATCTAGTGTTATGTTCTCCTTGCAATCAATGTATGCATTAACTAACTAGAAAAATAATTGCATTTTGTAGAGTAAGAGGTTGAAGGAAAAATAATCCACATGAGAATATTTCCAGAATAAGCATTGTAATTCTTCTATTTGACAATGTAGAGATAAGGCCAAAAATTTAGCCATCATCCTGCCAGTATTTCTCACTATAATTTATAGCTCTGTCTAGGTCAGTAAATTGAATAGGTAGATGTCAATCTGTCTAATAAAACAGTCAGCATTAAGAACACTGTTACGTTGGGAACACTATTTTCAAAATTAAATTTCCTAAACTTCTTGGCAAGCCCTTACTTTTCTTGGAAGCAGGAAAAAGCGATTACATATTAGTATGAGAGTGAAAGTGGAATTGCAGAAATGAAGGTCTTTACAGAGAACAATCAATAGAAATGAGGTAACTGAATGAAAATCAAGAGTTTAAACTGTCAGTTCATCAGTAGATTTCCCTTGGTAACCATGGAATTTTAAGTTGTGACCTTCGGTGGAAATAGATGTTCTTATAAATTGGTCCAAACTGTGAGTCAAAACCTGAGATTCTCTGAGAAAAAAGTTAATTATATCTCCTATGTATATTAAACACACACACACACACATACTATATTAACCTGGTTACATGAACAGCTACTTGAATATAAATATAGTTTTGTTTTATCAATAAAGTAAGGGCCAAAATAGGTATAAGATAAGGAAAAAATAAGTCAGATTTTGAATTTGTTTTTGATCTGGAGTAATAATAACAACTTCTTTGGCCTCAAGTTCCAATACAATATCATCTTTAACTTTATAAGGAGAATATTTGCTTTCCTGTCATTGAGTCAAGCTACTTTCAATTTACTGTGTATGTCTTATCCTGGTTTATTTCATGTTACTTAAATGTCATTAAAACGGTTTCTCTAATTAAATAAATCTTACTGCAATAGCTTATTTTGGGGACATAGGCTTTTTCTTCTTCCTGAAAGCACTGTATTTACTTAAATATTTGAAATATCTAATATGCCTCTGATTTGTGGGGTGAAATTAAGATTGTATTTCTTCTGTACAAGTGTTTTGCTAGTCTGGCTGTAGTAGTCAGAGGTAGCAGTTCTGAAATCTAAATATTCAGCAAGAGCAATTAAGGAGATGCAAATTGATTAATTAAATGTCCACATTATTACATTTTGCACATCTGTAACTCTTTTGTCAAGATCTTCAAGATGCCACTATGAAAATATGTCTGATGGGATTTTATTAGATGGCCAGTCTACCTAAATGTTACTGCTCCTGGCTCAGGTAGAAGTACTATCTAATGATGCCTTCTTTCCTGATTTCCTAGCCCAATTTATCAGGGTGCATAGATATGTATAGATAAAACTATGCCATAAAATTCAATATATTCAATATTATTAAGCATCCTGTTACAGAAGCATTTCATTATGATTAGTACTCAGTTATTTTCAGAAATTTTGAGAGTTAAATATGATCAACTCAAAACATAACTAATTTTTTTGAAGGTAGAAATAAAATAAGAAGTAAAGATTAAGTAAAAAGCATTTTGGATATGATAATATATTTATTGTAATAGGGGCTTTTATGTATTATACTTGACATATAATTGTAAGGAAATATAAAGAAATGTAGTTTTAATTCAAATTTTTAAAAAGTTTGATGGTTCAAACTGTAATACAGAGTAATACATATATTTTCTATATATCAAATATAACTATAACTATGTTTAAATACTAAAAATGAAATATAGACAGATTCTGATATCGATTTCTAGTTTTCAGTCACTTTATAAATTACTTAAAACACTAAGAAGGAGTAGCATGGAAACAGAGTTTCTTCAGGTTAGGTCTTCTGTGTTCTACTCATCGATGGCTATGGGTCCTGAGCTGTTGGTTTTCCTCTTTATGAAGGCAGGACCTTACTAGTCTAGTTCATTGTTGAGTTTACAGAACTTGATAGGAAACCTGAAATATAGAACTCACTTAGTAAACATTAAAATTTGAAAGTGGGTGCCACTTTTATACATAGAAAGTAACAGATTCAGGGGCACCAGGATGGCTCAGTCGGTTAAATGTCTGACTCTTTTTTTTTTTTTTTAAAGATTTTATTTATTTATTTGACAGAAATCACAAGTAGGCAGAGAGGGAGGCAGAGAGAGAGAGGGGGAAGCAGGCTCCCTGTTCAGCAGGGAGCCAGATGCGGGGCTCAATCTCAGGACTCTGGGATCATGACCTGAGCCGAAGGCAGGTCATGAGCCACCTAGGCACCCCTAAATGTCTGACTCTTGATATCAGATCAGGTCTTGATCTTAGGCTGATAAGTTCAGGCTCTGTGTTGGGCTCCATGCTGGGCTTGAAACCTACTGAAAGAAAGAAAAGAAGAGAGAGGGAAGGAGGAGAAAGAAAAGAGAATAAGGAAAGAAGGGAGGGAGGGAGGGAGGAAGGAAAAGGAAAGAGGGAGAAAGAAAGAAAAAAAAGAAAAGCATTCTCAGTCATTAGGTCTATATTTACAAAAATTTATTAAACAATATAGTATTTATATATGATATTTCCAAGGAGTTTTAGTTCTTGTTCATCTCTGCAAGATGCATGTCATTACATACTGATTATATAAGAAATGTATTTTCTGTCTCTTTGAAAGGAATTAATTAAAGGAGTTAAAATGTGTAATGCTTTTGACTGGAGCTTGGCACATATTTTTATTGTTTCTTTTTACTAATTATTTTTGATCTCAGCATTCTGGGACCTGTGTTTATGCATAGTGATGCTGCAATAGTTGTTTTGTTTATTTTTGTTTGTTTGCTTGCTTTGGTTGTAAAAAGGTAAACTCCTGAATTGAGTCTGAGCAGAAAATGGATTGACTATATAGTAAAAACATGGGTACTCTGAGACTTTATTTTGCTCATTGAAGCCAAAGATATTTTTGTTTTTGCTTTTGATTTTCAGTATAAAAACAGTTACTGCTGCTTTGTCTTGAGCAACTGATGTATTAAATTATACCTGTGATGGGTGCCTTGTGTAAAATGAAGACTTACCTCCCTAGGAAGGGATTCTTATACTAATCAGTTTTTCATGACATGACATCAGTGACCAGTTCATTCTTTAACAGCAGGACAGTGCAGTCAACAGGGTAGCAGTTCATATTCTAACCTTTTGGTTACTTTGAATACTCTTATCTGCTTTAGATAAATTAGTTTGGATTCTATTTGGAGGGGGAAAAATGGAGTTTATGCAATCTGAAGCTCATTCCCATCTTGTCATTCTATGATAAATCATGTTGGTTACAAAGCCAGTTGTCCTCTGAGGACAAATCTAAAATTGCTCTACAAATATATCTGACCCATAAATGTTTGCTTTTTAAACTCAGTATTAATGTAGATATATTTTGTAAATGCAGAACAGACTTACACGGTTGGGTTAGTTTTTTTAAAGAACTGTTTTTTATTCCTTTTCTAATAAACTTAGATGTTAAGTGGCATAACTAACATATTAAAAAAAACCCTTCATATTCTTTTTTAAACACAGCCTTTAGTCTCAGCCAATATATGTGGAATTGAGCCCTATATTTTAAACTTCAAATTTCATTTATCTGTCCTAACTTGCTTTCAAAGAAAATGAGACTCCCACTCTGACAGCCACTTTACCAAATTAAAAACAAACAAACAAAACTCAGGCTTTGATTCTTTTTTTACCTAAAGAACACTGGATAGTAACTTTAACTGATAGGTCTCATGTTGTAAGGCATGGTAATGTGTTTAAAATTACCATAGTTGAAGTTAGAGATATATAATTTCATAAACTGAAAGGAAATTTTCTTACTTATGCTCATTTTGTAATATGTAGATAGGTAGTGTTTTGGTTTTGAAATGACAGATATACATATTTCTACCTTAGTTTCAATACATGAGCTGTATGGCTTGTAGCAAGTTTTGTGGGAATTATATAAGATAAAATACCTTAAATTGCCTGGCATACTTCTTTTAGTATTTTAGTTACTGTTGCCAATTATTCAAGCCATTCTTTTCTACTATAGTCACATTGATACCGGCAAGAGAGTGGTAATATGCTGTGTATTTTTTATTTTTTAATTTATTCTTAAAGATTTTATTTATTTATCTGACAAACAGTGAGAGAGAGAACACAAGCAAGGGGAGTGGGAGAGGGAGAAGCAGGCTTCCCGCTGTGAAGGGAGCCTGAAGTGGGGCTGGATCCCAGGACCCTTGGATCATGACCTGAGCTGAAGGCAGGTGCTTAACGACTGAGTCACCCCAGGCGCCTCTGTATTTTTTATTTTTACAGTGAAGCAACTGTCATTAAGAGTAATGCCTATGAAATATAAAGTGCATTCATTGCTCTCAATAAATATATAATCTAGTAATAACACAGGTAAATATTTGTATATCAGTGACCCAGGAAACAACCAAGAGAAAGGAATAGATCATTGTGAACCTGAAGAGTAAAAAGATAATAGTATATAACTGGCATTGAAGGCTTTCTCTATATTACCTCACTTAAGATGAAGACCCAAAGAAATAAGGCTGAAGTATTCTCAGTTTACAAAGTTAGAAATAGAGGTTTGTTGCCAGAGTCACTCAGTTACTGAGGGTTATAGCAAGACTGGGGATGCAAGGAGTCTAACACAAGACCTTATGTTCTTAATAATCATAAAGTACAACTTTTTTGATTCAAGATTTTTGGGTAACAGAGGAGGCTACAGGTTAATGTATGTTAAAGAGCTGGAGCAAAGCAAAAATACAGATTGAGCATGTGATATTTTGGGGACATTGAAAGTTACAGGGGAGATTATAGATTGGATTACTTAAAAATTGAATGTTAGAAATGAGATATTCCAATGACACCTTTGAATTCAGACACAGGAATTAGTTCTAGCCTCAACAAAAAAATATGCACACCAATAGATACCTTTTCAGATATTCTGAGTAAAAGTGTAGAGAATTGTTTATCCAAAACTTTGATCTCATCTTTCTCTTCTTAAAATTAGCTGGAAACATCCACTAGGCAGTTAGTGATCCAATATGGCAACAGTATTGCTAGGGCTTACTTTATATACTACTTTTAATTCACTGAAAACTGACCTATTATATTGATAATTGATGATGGTTACTCTTAGGCAAAGCAATATCATAGAGTTCTACTTAAACCTATAGAAAAGATTTTATTGTTTAGCAATGTGCTACTTTAAAAATACTGGTTTCCATTGGTAGCATATTGCATAAAGTTTGTAATAAACAATTTAAAAGTAATATTCTAAACTTACCATTTCCATATATATTAAGTGAATTACAAGGTAAGAGATTTTGAGTGGGAAAGGAAAGTCCTTTGTATTACTACTAATTTCTTAATATCATAAAACATAGTGGGTTATGTTCATGTGAGTGTTTACATGGGAAAAGTCAGACTGGAGTTTTCAAAGAAATAACCTTGAGTTACATTCTGGATGCCCTCCAGATTTAATATAACTGTAATTTGAAAATATAATATTAGCTGTATATTTTAACTGTTCTAGTAGTTTAATTTTCATCAACTGTTCTTGTACTGACGTCATTGAATACCATCAGTGATACTGGTTAGATGTAGTCAACTATGCGCTCAGATAGTCTGTTGTGCAGCCAAGTGTGTGTGTGTGTGTGTGTGTGTGTGTATGTGTGTATACACATGTGTGGGGTGAGAGAAGGAGAACAAACTCCATAGGATTCACTCTTTTCAAAACATTCTATAGATTCTTTTTTCTCTTTTATTTTTTGTTTATGAGGATTCCTAGCATTTATTTGATGCCTACAGTTTTATCATATCATATACTTTCAGTTTTTAAATAATAGGTCCATAAAATTCCATAACGTTTCCTTAGAGTCCTTCTGTGCAGTACCTGTTATTTTTTGGCACTTGTATGGAGTTATATAACTTCTATAAATTATCAAACCAAATTACATAAACACATCTTTTCATTTAGATACTTCATAAATATGGTTATAATAATAAAAATGGTTATAATTCGATGGCTAATTTCCCAACAGCATTAACCATGGATATTCTCTGATTTTGGAGCACAATGGCAAGATTATATTTTCCAGTAGGAAATAATTTGGAAGTATTTGCAGAACAGCTTTGCTCTTTGTTTCAGCCTTTTAATAGCGCTATATTAGATTATAACAGATTCCTAATGCAACAGCAAAATATGAAAATCTAATTTACATGTCAAAGCAAAGACAAGATGGGAAGAGAGGTTGAAAGGCTAAATTAATCATTTTATATTTATAATTAGAACGTATCTGTACCTATAAGACATGACAGTATGCATACTTTTATATGAAAATAGTGATTATATCAAATCATGAGTTGCTCTTCTTTTAGTAAAGGAACTTCCCCTCATTGGCTTCATGTTATTTTCACTAATGAAGGAAGACATTATTGATATCTCTCAGAGAAACTTTCTTTAAAACCAACTCTTAAAATTTTAGACTTATCAAAATATTCCATGTTAGGAGCAATACCCACTCATTTTATTACTAGAAGCTTAATGGTTCTAGAGGAATTGCATTTAAGATTCCCTTTGAATCTAATTTTTCAAAATCAATTAATTTTAATTCTAAGTTCAGCTTTTCTGGGCCATTGATTCTTTTCCTCACTAGGCTCTTTTAATCACTTGAGTTCCTCAAAAAGCAACAGTTCATGTTTCTTAGAGAAAAGTTTCTGTAAAAAAATTAAATGCATATAAATGTAACAACCTAAATATGTCTTCACTGCTAATGCCTTTTTCCCCATGCATTTGTAGTGTGAAGAACTGTACATCAAACAAAATGAGTAACCTCTCTAGTTCCTTCTGCACATATCTCTTCAACCTTCACTAGCACTCTTGAAGCCACCTGGCACATTATAAGAATATTAAATGCAGTGTTCTTTTTGTACCATGTTCTGAATGGGTGTGATAATTTTTTAAAACATTGCAATAAAATTTCTATTGCAATAGAAAAAATTGTTTTTATGTACTCTCACATGCATAAATATTTTCTTAAATGTCTTTAATTCTTATTTTGTATTATGTGTATGTGTGTGTGACTTTATGGAACCTCTTCTTGTGTTTTAAACTCACCCTTGTTATTTTTGTAGTATTTCTCAAAAAATTTTTCTATCTTCATTGATGTTTTTGTTTTGAGAACATTATTTTACCAGGTTGTTGCTAGAGCAAGTGTTCCAGATTCTGTCCAATATAATTCAACAATTCATAAATTCACAAAACTGTCGGGGACTTGAGTGTCACCTTCACGAAGTGGGGATCCTGGTGATAGGAGCGGAAATGACAAGGGGACTACTAGCTGATGATCAGTAGACAACTTTATTTCTTACAGTCACTTCTTTTATACTTTACACAAGATCCAGTTACAAACAATATAGATTTACGTGCAGGACATGAACTGCACCTGAGATGTGAGGTATGTGCAGGACTTGGGCTATTTGTGAGCAATCAAGTGTGACAGATGAACAACAATTATCTCAATTATCTCATAGCTTTAAATGAAAAGAGCAAGTTAAGGATTCTCCACACTTATCAGATCCATCTGAAGGAGGAGAGGAAAGCCCTCTGGGGATCCTCCCATGTTCATTCCCGGCCTTGACCAAGGAAGACTCTTGCCTTCCATCTCTTGGAGTTTTCTCACAGGATCGGACAGGACGCAGTCACACTGGTGAGGATCTGGGTTTTGTTCCAACACTTGGGGGCAAATATTTATTGGTCAGGCTTCAGGAGACTGATTTCTGGGTGACTCAGAACACTAAGTTTACTCATTGATTAATTCTTTCAAAAGTGTGAGCATCTGGGGCGCCTGGGTGGCTCAGTGGGTTAAAGCCTCTGCCTTCGGCTCAGGTCATGATCCCGGGGTCCAGGGATGGAGCCCTGCATCGGGCTCTCTGCTCTGTGGGGAGCCTGCTTCCTCCTCTCTCTCTCTGCCTGCCTCTCTGCCTACTTGTGATCTCTGTCTGTCAAAAATAAATAAAATCTTAAAAAAAAAAGTGTGAGCATCTGCTATGAATGGAGCAACTGGTTTGGATCTTTGCATGATCTTGCTGAATCAGTTATCTTATGTTAACAGCATTAAAAATCTGAAGCAGCCAAAACAATATTTCTTTTCCAACTTTTTTTCTCACCCACAGCACTTTAACACTTTCTTTTCTTATTTTGTTAGATCTTATAAAAAGAAATGGAAATTTATTTGCTGGAATTCATTCCTTTAATTGGTGAATATATCTGTTTTTCTTTTTTTACCCATAGACTGTTGCTGATACCTCTGTTAGAATTTGATTCATATTTATACTCCTGTCACTAGTTAGTTTTATATTGACTTTTACCAATTATAGTAAAAGCTCTCTGAAGCCAGGGCATTTTCAAATCCAATTTGGATTCAGTATGTGGCACTATACAAGGGTCTCAGACGGAAGAGGGGTGTGCAAAAAAGAGCTAAGAGCTTAAAGAGAATGAATAATATCTCAAATGCTCAAATCACCTTGAGAACACTTTTTTTGTAGGTCAAATCTATAACTTTGATTTTTTGAGAAAATAGAACACTTACCTTTTTCTAAATCATTTTTCTGCTTTACTGCCATTTTAATCTGTTTTCAAAGAGGCCAATGACCACATGTTTTCCCCAACATTTTTTCTTCTCAAGGACTCTTCTTGAAATAGAATCCTAAAGAGAGCATGGAGGCAGTGCTTGAGGGAAATACACTCTTGATAAGAAGTAATGTATTACCATTCTGAAGTATATATGAAATTCAAGCAGAAAGTATATCCTTAACCAAAACAATAGGCCTTTGACTTTGGAAGTTCGAGCATTAACAATGTATTGTGTGAAATGTATTCTTGAGTCATGATACCAATTTGGCACCCTTGATTTTATATAAAATTACCTGATTTTGATAAACAACTTTAAGAAGAGTGATTATTGCTATATGCAAATTATTTCATGTAATCCTAGAGCAACACTGTAAGAAGGTTTTATCTCAGGTTTCCAGAAGAAGAAACTGACATCAAAGAGATTAAGGAATTTGCCTGAGGCCACGCAATAACTAAGGAAAGGACTCAGAACATAGATTTCTTTAACTCCAAATCTGTGTTCTTTCTTTTTTTTTTTTTTTAATATTTTTTTATTTCTTTTCAGTGTAACAGAATTCATAGTTTTACACCACACCCAGTGCTCCATGCAATGTGTGCCCTCCACAATACCCACCACCAGGCTCCCCCAACCTCCCACCCCCCCGCCCCTTCAAAACCCTCAGGTTATTTTTCAGAGTCCATAGTCTCTCATGGTTCATCTCCCCCCCAATTTCCCTCAACTCCCTTCTCCTCTCCATCTCCCCATGTCCTCCGTGTTATTTGTTATGCTCCGCAAATAAGTGAAACCATATG
>PISX010012503.1:0-60493 GCA_004024625.1 Mellivora capensis | reverse complement strand
CTCTCTCTCTGCCTGCCTCTCTGCCTACTTGTGATCTCTGTCAAATAAATAAATATAAATCTTAAAAACAAAAAAAAGAAAAAGAATGAGGTTTAAAATACATTACCTCCAAGGAAGATCTACCTCTGCTCTCCCCCACCTCCTCCTGCAGCTGGTTTTCCTGCCAGCTCTGCATCCACGCCTCCCAGCCACGGCTCTGGCCTCTGCACTGGACCGCCGTGCCCCATCTGTCCCTGAAAGTGCTTTGACTCAAGGTTACCAGTGACACCAACTGCCGAGTACAAGTGCTCTGCTGCCCCCACCCCCAGAAGAATTCTGTCCCTGACATTTCCCCTCCCACAAACTCTCTTCTCCTCTGGCATCCTGGACACTGCATTCTGGCTTTCCCCCTCAACATCGGCTACCGTTTCTCCATGTTCCTCACTCGTGGAGCTCCTGTCACCTGCTCCTTCAGTGTCCAGGTGAGCCTGGCAGAGGACAGAGCATAACCTCCGAGATAGCCAGACCCAGGGTTTAACCCCTGTCCATGGTTAAGAGCTGTGTGGCCATCAGCAAGGCGGTCACCCTCTCTGAGCCCATATTCTCTTCTGTATAATTGGGATGAAACGCCGTAAGTTATTTAAGATTTTAAGTGACCTAATATATGCAGAGTGCTTAGTAGGATGCCCAGCACACAGTAGGGCCAGTGTCAGCCCCAAAGGCCAGTCCATCTCTCTGTCCGAGGCCCTAGATGACCAGATCCAGCGCCTGCAGAATCACTTCACGCATGGCCCCTCAGAGGACCTCGTCTTGTCTGCAAGTGTTCATGGCATCACCCTCAAGCATGTGCCCTCCCTTTGCTGATTTCTGAATGGCACAGGCGACACTATCCCGAGACAAGACATCCGGATTCATCCCGAGTCCACCTTCCACCGCGCCAACAATCTCCCTGGGATCCACCAACCACGCCAAGGATCTCCCTCCCTCAGGCCGTGCCCTCCCCGGTGACTCGCGACCAGGTCCTCCCGATCTTGCCCCGGACCTCTGAACAGCCTCCTACATGATAGGCTCCTCCCCTGCCCCCGCCCCCCACCGCCCCCAACCCATCCTCCACACCCAAAGGGCGAGCTTCCTCAAACACATTTCAGATTATGCTGTGCCTCTGCTGAAGAAGCACCGTCTGTCTTTCCATCAGCATAAGGGTCAGCCCAACCACAACGCCCAGGACTATCAGACTCCTAGTGCCCCTGGTCTGCCTCATTGCCCCTTAAAACCCCCTGCACAATTACGATTTGCTCAGACATCCCAAACTGTCTGCATTTCCCTAATATGGCACCAGGCACCGCTGCCCCCTGTGCTGTTGGGCACGCACTATTCCCTCACCTGGAAGTCTCCCCACTTTCTCTGCCACCCACTGTCAGAGCCCATGCAAATGTCACCTCCTCTGAGAAGCCCTCCAGGATGCCCCCTCCAAAAAAAAAACAAAAAACAGACCCCTTCCCTCTGTATCCTGTGCATGCGTCAACCACAGCTCGATTCAAACCTTACAACATTTGGATTTATTTCCTGGTTCCCAGGCCACACGGTGAGCTTTCTGAGAACAGTGTTCTCGAAAGGCGAGAGAGTGAGTGTGGTCAAAAGGGTGAGTTCTGGGGCCAGACACCCTGGAAACAAGTTAGAGCACCTCTCAGGGCCTTCACTCTACCATCTGTGTTGTGGGATAAGGGTGGGGGGGGGGGTCCCCCGGTGGGGGGGGCATGGATAAAGCGACTTAGAAAGACCAGACATAGGCCAGCACTGAGAAGGAGCAGCAGACAGGGAGCCCCACAAGTAATTTATTTGAAATGTTCTAGCAGCCACTTTAAAGAGCTCAAAGAGGGGCTTCTGGGTGGCTTAGTCGGTCAAGCATCTGCCTTCAGCTCAGGTCATGATCCCGGGGTCAAGCCCTGTGTTGGGCTCCCTGCTCAGTGGGGAGCCTGCTTCTCCTTCTCCCTCTCCCCCGAGCCCGGCTTGTGCTCTCTCTCTCCCTCTCCTTCCCTCTCTCTCTCTCTTAAATGAATAAATAAAATCTTAAAAGAAAATAAAGAGCTCAAAAGAAGCCATCAAAGTTAATTTTAATAATGCTTGTTGAACCCAATATGTCTCACATCTTATCATTTCAACAGAGAATCAATATTTTAAAAATTATTCACGAGCTATTGTGCTCTTTTTTCATAGCGAGTCTTCAAAATCCAGTGTGCATTTTCACGCTGAGAGCACCTCTCCATTCACGTGTGTGACTCCTGCTGGCCTCACTGGGCAGCGTGCTCCGGGGGGCTCCCCGAGGAAAGGACGCTGGGTAGCCTGTGTCTGGTTTCCCCCAGACCACACCATCCCCTTTCCGTGGCTGCTTTGCTTTTTAATCCTTTCACTGAAGTCACCTGTGGCTGTGAGCACAGCTATAAGGCCGAGTCCTGTGAGTTCCAGTCAACCACAGAAACTAGGGGTGGTCTAGGGGTTCCTGACTCAGCCCCCCCACCAATGTCCGGGTCCCGTGTTCGCCAGGCAACCACCCAGCTCCCAACGCGGCCTCCCAGGGACCCTGACTTTGGGCAAGAATCTGTGCGGGGGAGTCTCTCCCATTTTAAATGAACAGACAAGAACTCTCTCTTCCTTGGTCACTGCAGATTTAGTTTTATCTTTTTTGTTGTTAAAGATTTTAATTTTTTTAGATTTCATTTACTTATTTGATAGATCACAAGTAGGCAGAGAGGCAGGCAGGGGGGTGGGGGAAGCAGGCTCCCTGCTGAGCAGAGAGCCCGATGCGGGGCTCGATCCCAGGACCCTGGGATCATGACCTGAGCTGAAGGCAGAGGATTAACCCACTGAGCCACCCAGGCGCCCCAAAGATTTTATTTATTTATTTGATAGAGAGAGAGAGAGAGAGAGAGTACAAGCAGGGGGAACAGCAGACAAAGGGAAAGGGAGAAGCAGGCTCCCCTCTGAGCAGGGAGCCTGATGGGGGCTCGATCCCAGGAACCTGGGATCATGACCTGAGCCAAAGGCAGACGCTTACCCAACTGGGCCATTCAGGGGCCCTGGATCTAGTTAGTTTTCACTGCGTATCCAGAGTCTGAACTTCCTACAACTATATGCAAAGTAAAACACAGAGCGTCCTTCAATGGTCCGTGCGGCGCCATTACAACTTTCATTCACTCAGTACCTTCCACGTGCCAAGCACACAAGTCCTCTTCCTCATCAACAGACAAAACAGCAGCGACGACCAGCGGATACACTGTTGGCAGTGGAAAGGTGTTCAGCTCCTACAATTACTTTCTCCCCCATGACGTCATAACAGTGTCGCCGTGCCATAGGGACCTTCCGCGAGCTCCTTCCCGAGGACCAGCCGGGAGGCTGTGTAGACCTTCTCTGGATAATCTGGAATTTGACAATGTCTAGACTTCCAAGGCTGGGGCCACACCAAGGGCAAGGATGCAGTCATGGGGCTGCCTTCTGATGTCTGCCTCAGAGGGCCATTTCCTCCGTTGAAAAAAAATTGTTTTAAAAAAATTTTAATTACATCTTATCACTGTGGGTAGAAGGACAACATAAAGGTCACCCAGGGTAGATATGCATACCTATAATGTATTATATTCATTTTTCTTCTGATTTTAAAAGAAATTGAAATGGGAACATTTTTGTGGGGCCTGAAAAGCATCCTGGGCCCTGAACCCCAGGACACTTGCACCTACAGGACACGCTGGCCCTGCCGAGGTAAGGCCACTGCTGGGTGGGGGACCCTGAGGTTGTCATCTGTAAGGCAGGTTTCTACAGACGGAAAATGCAAGTATTTCAGCCTGTGTCCTCTTGCTTTCCCACAAAGCAGGAAGCCACAATCCCATAAAAGTCCTGTGAGTCATCCAGAGGCCACTACCCAATTCTTCAGGCCAGTACTCACAGGTGAGGGGAGGGTCCACCCATCCCTGAGGCCCGCAGGTGGACTCCTCGCATCGGGGGTGTTCACGAGGATGGGGTTTTCATTCCAGTCTGCAGAGCTGGTTGGCCCCTCCTGCCTCTGTGCGCTCCCTGGCGCTAACTCAGGCCTGAAACCTAACCCCCACCCATCAGATACAATAAACCACTTACGTTTCTGCTTCCCCTGCCCCAGCACGGTGAGCGCGAGACACAATTCCATCTCTATTTGCCTCTGCTTCCCAAGGCCCAGCACATCGCTCCAGGAGGGACTGAGATACTTACTGCATATTAACTACATGTGCTCTCTGCTCTCTACTCTAGTTATCTTTCTGTGTGAAGGCGTGATGAGCGAATGGAAAGAATTTTAGTGTGACCATGCCATCTGCCAGAATTTCTAGTACTTCTCTCCAAGACACACATGGTATTCTATTTTACGCCCAAGATCTCTCAGTACATCCTGCCCAAAACATGGGGGTTTTTTGTTTTGTTTTTGTTTTTACGTGGCAAACATTAATTACTCTTGCTTTAAAACAAAAAAAGGAGAGCACTCCCTGTCTGGCTGGCTGTGTGGCATTCCGGGAAAGCGGGAGCCAAGCACACCCAGGGCTGTGACGTCACAGTGCTGGCCACTCTCTCACGCTCGCTCCTGCTCTCTCTTAGCCCAGCTGCCACCATGTGACCTATCCTCTTGAGAGTCCCATATGACAAGGACCCAGGGCCCTCAATCCGACAGCCCGTAAGCAACTAAATCTGGCCATCTTCGAGTGGGCTTGGGAGTAGACTCTGCCCCACTCGAACCTTCGGATAGCTGCAGCCCCGGCCTCCACCGTAACTGAAGCCTCCAGAGACCCCTTGGGTCAGAGGACACAGCTGCGCCTCACCCCGATGCCTGCCCCCCAGACGCCTGAGAGAACACCTGCTCTTCCGAGCTGCAAAGATCGGGGTGATTTGTTATGCAGCATTTGGTCACGAATACGAGTACCGAGAACGGTGCCTGGCACACAGGAGGTCCCTGAATATTTGCTGAATGAGTGAAGAGAAAGAAAACTGGACGCCAGGGTGATGACGCGCCACCTGGAGTCTTAGAGGAAGGCGGGGTCTGAGTTAACGGCTGTAGCGATAGAGGCCTCTCTGCCGGATCAGAACAACCCTCAAGGCGAGGGTCTGCCTGCTGGGCGGCTACTGTCCTGGTTACGGTTCCACACTCCTGTGCGGCGACTGCAGCCTCCGACCTGGCCCCACCCCACCCCAACCCCCCTTCACAGACCCCATGCACACTTAGCTTCCCCAAAGCCCCCCATCCAAAGCCTTCCCAGTGCCTCCCAATACCAGCAACCTCAAGGTCAAAACTGTAACTCAGCAGGAAGACCCTCCTGACGCTGCCCACCTCCCCGCCCTGCCCAGCAGCGTCCAAAGCATAAAAATCTACTTTGTGCACCAACTCTTCCGCCATGACCTAGTGGACACAACTGGGTCGTTGAGACGTCTCCGGTCTCCTCACTCACAGAGCCCACTCACCACAGGAGTCTGACTCTTCCCCTCGGGCTGGCAAGCTCACGCCTGCCCTCGCCCACACAATGACCCTCACCCCCACAACGACCCTCCCCCTTCAGTCCATAAAAGAAGCAGCCCCCCTGCCAGGCTGTGCCCAACTTCCCCCCCAGGTGGCGCTCATCCCTCTGCTCTCTGCAATCTGGCTCCCTAGCTCACAATATCCTAAATGAATGTATTTTTATGGACATCTAACCAGGACAGCCTCTAAATTGCACTCCATCTCACAGTTCAATTAAAGTCTCTCCTCCTATAAGAACAAATTCCTTGGTGGGGTGGGAGAGGCGGCACCACATCACCTTGGTCAACACTGGTCCTTCCACTGGTAGCCAAACCCCAGCAGGACCCTCCCTCACGCCGCCCGCCCTAAACTCCGCCCTGGTCATCTCACTCCTAGACCTCCAGAGTCACCACTAAGTAAGAGGTCTGGGGGGATGCGTAGAGGACTGTCCCTAACCTCCACGTCCCTAACCCCACTGCACATGCAAACGCCCCCTTGGAAATAAACCAGTGGGCTGTGACTTGACTTCCCCTGCCACCAACCCCACAGAAGCCCCACCACTGTTGACTCCTCCCTCATCTCCCCACCCAGAGAGGTGAAGTCCCTTCTCTGCAGAGAAGTCCAGGTGTATTCCATATTACATGTCTATGACTATGCTGGCTTTGGCCCAACTGTCCCATAAATCCCTGGGGGTGGAGGAGGTGGGATCCCCTTGGAAAACAGAACCTCCTTCCAGCTCCTGAAGTCCCTGCCTCAACTGGGGCTTCCACCTCCAGCAGCATTTCCTCCTTTTACACCCCCCTGCCCGTGTGGGTGGGCTCATTCAGACATAGGCACACACACACGTGCACACGCATGCACACTGGCCCCAAGCCGGGCTCCTGTCCCACAACTCAGGAGCTATGAAGGATACTAGCATCGTGCCACTGGGGTTTACCAGAAGTCAGTGACTCGTAGCCACGGGAAAACACAAAAGGACTCATGGGAGGGAGGGAACACGTCTGTGTGAGTGACCTGTGCGATGGTCACAAGAGGTGCCTCCCAAGAAACTTGAGAAATCAAGAAAAAAAGGCTTCTTGTAAAATCAAACTAAGTAAATCAGCAGATAAAGAGAAAAGACGGTCCCCTCGATGGGAGGGATTGTGACCCTCGGCGGATCACACCGACGCTATCTCAAGAAGGCCTCGCGTGGAAGCAATGGCCTCGCGCGTGCAATCACACGTATGCACACAGCCCACACATGCACGCGGCTACACACTTGCAAGTGTGCACACATGCACACCTGTACTCGTACATCGTACACACCCATTTCCATATGCACACATGTGCACACCTGCATGCTCACGCATTCTCTGGGTGCACGTGCCTGCCTACACATGCACAGGTGTGCGTACACACTCACCTGCACACATGCGCTCCAGTGCCACACACATTGACACACACGTGTATACACATCCATGCACATGCCCGCACCTGCCCCCCACACGTACATTCACAGGAACACACCTGTGTGCACACACATTCCTCTATGTACACATGCACGTGTACAAGCACGGCTGCTCTGTGCACATAACACCCCACCCTGAGGCACACTCACGCCCACTCCAGAGAGCCAGCTGAGGCAGTGCACAGCCAACTCCATCCAGGGAGAGTGAGGCTGTGACTCCTAGAGCCTGAGGGCACCCCCTGCCAACTGCCAACCCCACGTTCTGCAGACAACAGCTTGAATACAAGGTGGTGTCTTAGGTGCAGAAACCAGGAAGTGGGGAGCCATGGCAGGGGCTCCAAGAATTCCAGCACCTGAGAAATGACGGCTCCTACCTTCCTTGGCAGGTGCGCTGGAAGGCACAGTGGGATGCACCGGGACCTGAGTCACACATCCGTCCCATTTCCTCTAGGCACCTGGTCATCGCCAGTCCTGCTGGAGCCAGGACCCAGGAGACTAATTCCCAGACCCCGGAGAATCGCAAGGCCTCTGACCTCCTCTAGGTTTCCCTACCATCCTCCAGGGTCACCCTGCTCTCGGTCGAGACCACCACTTCATGCTGGGGCACTGGAGGGTCCAGGGGAAGGACAAGGGAAGGGGTGAAGGGCGGCCCCACACTTATCTGAGGTCAGCAGCCCCCGTGAGGCACCACTGCGGACACCATGGAAACCATTCAGGTTGAAATGTGGTGAGCATGTGATGGTCTAGATCCAGGCCTACTGTGGTTTGGCCATGACCTTGCAGGAGGCCCTGAGCCATCTGGCCTGTTGGCTTCCTCAACAGGAACATGGAGCAATGACTAAGTCCTGCTCACAGGGCACTCTCAGGGTTAATGACAAAAACCTACGTGCAGGTCTCTCTAAGCCTGGAAAGAGTTATTCCACGATCAAGACAAGGAAAAATGCACTTTAAAAGGCATCCATGAGCCCATACAAATAATCCAACGGGCATATTAGTGGGGGCGAGGGACAAAATCCCTTACAGAAGAATTCTAAACAATAGAGGAAGGTACTCCCCCTCCCCAGGAAATGAGCTGGCTTCCCACCTGTGAAGCATGGGCTGCCCTTGGTGACCCTCTTCTCATGAACAGAGTACGGAAGGAGGAAAAAATAGCAAATCTGCAGGGGAGGCACCTGGCTGAGCCACCTTATCCCAGAGATGAAGGTCAATGTCACCAGGGAGATGTCACACACCCCTGCTGGGAAGCAAGGCGAACACTTCACCTCTGTGTTCTTCTTCCCCAAACCCCAGTCTATTATGAGAAAACATCAGAAAAACCAAAATTGAAGGACGTTCTTCAAAACACACGACCGGTACTCTCCAGAATGGTCAAGGTCGTTCGAAACTGCCCAGATCAGGGAAGGCTAAATGCAGTGAGGGATTCTGGATTGGATCCTCAAGCAGAAAAGGGTTACTGGTGGAGAGGCTAGGGAGATGCCAATCACGTCTGCGGTTCAGGCGCCGGCACTGAAGGGGCGTTAACGTCTTAGTTCAACAACCATCCCGGGGTTAGAGCAGATGTCTCGGAATGCTCCGTACTAACCCTTCGACCTCCCACTGAATCCTGAATTGTTACAGAATTAAAGAAAAAATTTATTTTCAAAAACTGCACGTGATCCAGCAGGTGGATAACAGGCCAAAACCATTACCCACCCCACCCCGCGCCCCAGGGAATCACTACCAATGGCAGAATGCTGTCAGAAAGCTGTATACAAACAGATCCGTGGTCCATCGCGAAAGACAGCTGACCAGCTCCCGTGTGCCAGGCAACCGATTATCTCTAATTCCCAAACCATCTCGAGCACCGGCCTCCCTATAAATGGGAGCCGGACAGTGGGGGAAGTCAAGTCTCACGGCATTCGGGTGTGCCCCTGACCCAGGGCTGGCCCTGCAGCAGAAGCTGTGGTCCACGAGCCTCACTGCCCCTTTCCAGACCAGAAGCACAGAAGACCAGCACCTCGTGCTACCAGAGCCCTCGGCGCCCTGTAAGAGACAGCCCCCCTTCTGGAAGGCGTCCTCTTCAGACACGTTTGCCTTCCCCATCACTGCAGAGCTCTTTGGAGAGCTGATACAGGGAAGAGCCACAAGGTGGCGACAGACCCCACCTGTGTCAAGGAGAGGTTGTGCAGGCAAGGAGCGGCCACCCCGCGCTCAAATACGGCCCTTGGCCTCAGGCTTCCCAACAGGAAATCTTTTTATAGGCCAGTCAGTGTTTGCTTGGCCGCTGACGGAAACCAGTAGACAGCTCTGAGCTCCTTACCTGGGAGCAAACCCCCCCCCCCATACACACACACTCTCCAGAGTCGGGTTGGAAAACTCACCTTGACAAGCGTAGTAACAGTCACTGTTACTACGGGGGAAGCCGAGCTTCTGGCCCCCGTCTTTTACACCTCAAGAGCCCCAGGTCGAGAACCCAGGCTTAGCGGGGAATCTGCTTGGGGCGTCTCTCTCTTTCTCGCTCACTCTCCCTCTCCTCCTCCTGCCTGTGTTTTCTCCCTCTAAAATAAATAAATCTTTTTTAGAAAAATAAGTTAGTAGGTGAAAGTCACTTAAATCAGTGCTTCGGGAGCGTCTGCCACTTTTTGGTGGTCATTTCTCCCTCTTGCGGGGGGCATATATCCCCGCCCCTCGGCCCCCCCACCCCACCCCATTGTGTGGAGAGGGTAAGGTCTAACTGTGGCGAACCTACAAGGAGCCTGGTCAAGTCTGCAGTTTGGAGAACGGAAGACTCAGTTCTTGGGACGTTATCTCAACCTCTAACCAGTTTCGAAGAACCCACGACAGCAGACCACCCCCTTGCACAGGGGGGGCATTAGGTAACATCCTGTATCTTGATGGAGACCGCAAGAATTTGCCTGGCAACGTTGCGACGTTTTACCCTTGCTTTCCTGAGAGGTGAGGGCTTGTTGTTTTTGTCTTTTAAAAGGTCAAGGTGAGTGTTTAGGAACAACTGCTTGAAAATTTTTTCTAGGCTCAGGTACGACAGCCTGTGACCAAACCCTGGCGCGCAAGCTTGTTCCTCTTATGACTCGGGTGTTTCCTGGAGACTGTCGAGCTGGAGCAAAGCAGAGACAAGGCCTCCCACCCTCGCCAGTCCCTCCATTTTCCCCTGACGGTGGGATGTGACAGGGAATGAACCCAGAAGCTCCCTGAAGGTCCCAATTCCCTGTAAGAACAGGATGGCTTGGCCACACGGCAGTCTGGGGGGAGCCCAGAGGGTCCAGGCAACTCTACCAAAGCACATGGACAATGTCCTCTACTGAGACCTGACAGAACAGATCTAGAAAGCTCTAGAGTACTCTAGACCATATCCATGCCACCTATAGGAATTATGGCAGACCACTTTATTCTAGCTTTGTTTGTGGTCTCATCTTATTTTTTTCCTGCCTTCATTTGCCTTTCTTACCAAAAAAAAAAAAGTTTGTAAGTAAACGGTCTTAAATTCATTTGGCAACAAGGCCGGGTATAAGTATGTTCAACGTTTTGCAAAGACACACAACTTTTTTTTTTTTTTAGATTTTATTTATTTATTTGAGAGAGAGAGAGAGAGAACGAGCAAGCACAAGCAGGAGGAGGGACAGAAGGAGAAGCAGGCTCTCCGCCGAGCAGGGGGCCTGAAGCAGGACTTGATCTGGGGACTCTAGGATCATGACCTGAGCCGAAGGCAGACATTTCACCCACATTTCACCCTCAAAGACACACAACTTCTTTAAAGCAACGTCCAACTGGAGAGAAAAAAGGCAACTTGGATTTTCAGGTTTTTGGCCCCAGCCTAAAGCTAGTACAACTTGGAGAAGCGCCGGCAATACTCATGTCCGTACACCAGAGGGCACCATAGGCCTAGAGTCTGGCTGGCCGCCACCAGGCTCCGCTGCCAGCTCCAGGGGAAGAAACACCCCATAAGAGTAAGGTCCCTTCCAGACCCCATAACCACCTGAGCTGCAAGATGCTGCGGGACGCAGGCCCCTCTCAGTCTGGCTCAGTAAGTGGGCACCTGGGGACACCAGGGGATGCAAACCCGGGACCCTCAATCTGCATTTGTATAATGCACTTGCCAAGGGCTTCGAAGATTAAAAAAAAAAAAGACAATGCCATGGAACATCTGAGATCACACCACTTTCCAGAACATTCTCTCTCCCCCCCCAAGACATGCACAGGTGCACACCACCTCACGACACCAGCCCCAGCCCCCTGGAGGGCGAGTTCCGTCCCCCGACTTGCATATTGGGAGCATAAATCCTGAAAAGGCAAAGTGACCTCCATGGCCAGAAGTCAGGGACGGGGGCTGCAGAGCCTGGGCAGGTACCACCGGCCAGGGTGGTGTTCACGTCAGCACAGCTCCTCCCAAAAGGCAAACATGAGCCCGTTCTCAGGAGCACTGGCCTCCGTGACCTCGAGCTGGGATAAACCTAGGGTGAATGTTGCTGACAGAGCCTGGGGCGGGTCCCAGAGCCTCGGCCCATTGCCAGCAAACAGGGAGGCGGGGGAGGCAGAGGGAGGAAGCCACCGTCTGGAGGTCTGCAGCCCCTTTATCTGCCCAGAGACTTCCCTCTGCTCCTAAACACATCAGCAGGCGGTGCCCCCCTTCCCCGTGACGTCACACCTGTCGCTGGATCTCACTGGAAAAAGTAAGGTAGGAAGGGGTGTGGACCTCCGTGGGCCCCATGAGACCCAACCGTCCCTCCCGAAACCTAGTCCAGCCACCAAGGCCAGTGCCCTGTTCCCCTTCGCCACCCAGCAGGGTTCTGCCCCTGGAGAAATGTCGAAAATCCAAGAAAGAGAAAAGGCACCTGCTAAACCCACAGAGGTGTGCAAGCCCCGAGGACTAGAGGCCACTCCAGGGGGTGCTCCTGCCCTGGGGCCGATGAGAGCGAGGCCACCCGGCCACCAGCCTGATGCCCAGGGCACTAGACATAGGAGCGATGGGCCAGAAACCCCCAGACAAAAATGCCCAACAAGGAGCAGCCATCAATTTTCACAGCTCTTCCGCATCCGGAGCAAAAACACGGGTCCAATACCCTGGCTCCAAATTCCCTTTCCGTCCTGTCCTAATAAATATTTTATGCCCAAATCGAATAAATAGTTTATCCCCCCCAAATTGTTTCTGGGCAGAGAATGACAATGTCAACCCTTCTGGCATCCACCAGACAGAGGAGCCTGTTGAAACTCAGGTCGGGCCCCGGAGATCCACTCTGCCCCGCCGTGAAAGCTTCCTCCCGTCCAGCCCCAGGCGCCTGTGAGTTCCCGCTGTGTCCACACCGGTGGCCCACATCACACGTGGCCTCGAGGCTCTGGGCCACACGCAAGGTCAGCCAGTGTGAACACACCATCGTTCCTGGGAGGGAGCAGCCTGGCTGCTTTGGCTTTGGGTGGATAACTATATTCTTTACCCAAGAAGAACATCCACCTTAATGCGCAGACCGCGGCTCAGTAGGGCCTGTCCCTGGACCCGCAGGAGAGCCCGTTCCCAGCCACGACCCTCAGCACGACCCTCAGCCACGACCCCGAGGCACACCACAGACGGGAAGGCGGGGTGTCTTGGTGCTGAGCCCCTGGGGGGAGCTGGAACCACTCCTTGGGGACCTTTATCCCAGGGCGAGAGGCTTGGTCATGGTAACTGGGGCGGGGCGCACAGAGGCAAGGCCTGTGGTGTTTTTAAAGGGCCATGGAAATGTTTTAATTTATTTTGAAATCAGAAGAAAAAAAGAACACAAACTTGTAGGCTAAAGAATGTCTTAATATATAATGTTGGAATGTTTGTATTGAGACCAACACAGTTGTTTAGTTTTGACTTTTTTTTTTTTTTTTTTTTTTTTTAAGGGAAGAGAAGGCCCATGGAGGCAGAAGCAGCTTGGGGAGTCGGCCTGAGGCCGGGCGCAGCCTGGGAGGGAGGGTCCCTGAGCACGAAAGCCCCAGGAAGCCCCCCCTCAGCAGGAGCCCCTTCTCCGCCCCGAGGGGAGAGCTTCTGCACCCACCGCCCCGGGACACGGGACCCACATCACTCACGGTGTTCCCAGCTGCTGATAGACTCTTCAGAAATTGGGTCCACTTTGCCGAGGGCCTCATCCAACTCCGGGCCCAGAAGTCCTTCCCACAGGGCACAGAGGCCCGGATGGGGGCAGAAAACCAAACAGATGAAACTCTGAGCCTTCCCCTGAGACAAATCCTGTCACAAAGCTCCACGCGTCCCCTTTCCGTCTTTCTTAGAATATTCCTGTCACGGAACTCGCCATTTTACCGTGTATGATTCAGCGGCCCCTAGCACACCTACAGTGCGGGGCAGCCATCCCCACGCTCTGTTCCAGAACATTCTCACCCCACCCAAAGGACACCCCACCCCCAGGAAGTAGGGGCGTCCCCCGGGCCCCCACCCTATTCCCGGACCTGGTGACCAGGCACCCACTTTGTGTCTCCCTCACAGAAGTGGAATCATGTGACGTCTCCAGCTGCTTTCACGGAGCATAATGTTCTTAGATTCACCTACACTGAGCGTGTCAGGACTTCGCTCTTTTTAGGGCCGGGGAACATTCTATTGTTCGCTCCCTTTTCTTCTCTTCTCCCCTCTGCAGGCAGGAGAGCACGCTGAAGGGAGAGTGAAACCCTCTGTGACCGACACCCTCTGAGGTCACTGGCAAGCACTTGACAGGGTCAGGGCTACACGGCGGCCCACACAGAACCCGGTCTACACCCACACCCCGGGACACCTTCCCCTCTTGTTCCAGCCTCCGGGGCGTGGGAACCGAGTGCTGACTCAGCACTGCCCGATCAGGGGATTCTGGAAGTAGCCAGGCAAGCGGGGGCTCCGGAGCCTGGGCCATAAACCCCCCTACCCTGGTTGGTGAGCCCTGGGGGCTGGGCTTCCTGCCCCCTCCTCCACGAGGACGGGGAGGACCAGCCTTGGGTCCTGGAAGAAGCAGACTGGGGGGCGGGGGGAGGGCGAGGCAGGAGGGAGTAGAAGGAAGAGGAAGGTCTCACCACGAGCTGGGGACGGCGAGGGGAAGGGGCTGGAGAACCTGGCCCACAGGGGGCTCCTTCTACAGTGCTCCAGCGGCACAGGCAACAGGGAGGCTCCGCGCTGAGGGCACTGGGAGCTCTTCCTGGAAGTGAAGGAGGAAGAAGAGAAGGAGAGTGCACAGCCCTGAGAAAGACAGCGAGCGGAGACCTCTCTGGCCACAGCAAAGGCCGCCTGCCTCCCGTTGACCCTGTCCCCAGGCTTCCACACAGGGAGAGAAGGGCCCCCAAGCCTCTTCCCAACCTTGCGGGAGCTTTAAAGGAACAGATAGGGATTCTGATCGTCAAGTCGGAGACTCAGGGCCCTATAGATGCTCTTATTTTAAAAAATATAATGCAAAGATTTTATGCCAGCCTTGGGGTGAAAATGGAAACCCAAGGACCCAGCATTGGGGACTCCTTAAGAAAACAATGGCCCATTGATGCAGCAGCTCTCATGCCACAAAGGACCATGATCAAGGTTCCTGTAACCTTGTTGTAAAAGTGACAGAAGAACAGAATCGTACTTGGAGCTGGCACACCGCCGTGACACATCCCTGGTCAAGCGCGCCAAGGAGCCATCAGACGTATTTCATCCACGGGCCACTGTCAAGTGCTCCGAGTTTCTGACAGTGTTAGTATGTCCTATGCCGGCAGAACGAACAGTAAGAGCCTCCACGTTCCTCGCGGTCACGTTTTCCTCTGGGACAGTCCCCATCACCTTCTCCCTCTCACAACCTTACCTAGAAGAACTCTCTCGGAATGAAAGCTTGGCGCCCCTCCCACAAACGTGTTCGCGTCTATCTGCGCACACACGCGCACACGCACGCACACACATTCTGCAGGACCACTTGGCAATTCTCAAGTCGGGGCAATTGGTGGCACTTGAGGCCAGGCCATCAGCGCTGGGAGCACAAAGCAGCTCTTCTCTTTCAAGGGGTGTTTGCTTAATGCTCAGGCCTCCTGAGCCCAGGCCAGGTTACAAAGAGGAGGAAGACCTTTCAACGCCTGGAAGGAATCCCGGTGCGGGCTGCTGCCTTCTTTCCATCCCTCCTGTGCCCAGTGGTCCTTCCAGGATGGGAAGGCGGGAAGAGAGGAAGAGAGAGCGGTACAGCCGACCTGGAAACATGGACGGAGGGTTCCCCCGGGGACACGGAGCAAGCCTGAGACTCAAATTTCTCCTTCAAATGTGAAGCATCCTGCACCCCACCTTGAGCCTGAAATGCTCTTAAGGGGACAAGCGGTCCTTCAGCGGCAGCCACGTGCCGGGCTCATTCAAGAACAAAACCAAAGCGTCTCCAAGTTTTATTTCCAAGACAGGCCGCTCGGGAGAGCAGAAAAAAGGAGGAACCCAAGGTGGAGGTCGGGAAGGCGCCAGCCCCTTCCATCCTGCTACTGAAAGGCCTGTTTGAACAACAGGTAAAACAGAGAAAAGAAAGCTCAACGGCCTCGTTTACATGAGACTCAACGAAAGCCGGTCCGCCAAGGAACGAAGCAAACCGTGACATTGGTTTTGCAGCTGTGATCCCTGCAAGCAAGCTACGCACAAAGACGAGAAACATGAAAACAGGAAGAAAAAACGAAGGCCAAAGGTGACACTCAGAAGGAGAATGGAACCGCCCGCTCTGAGGTCGGGACCCAGCAAATAACCCACATACGGACCTCGGATGAGCAGCTGGAAAGTACGGGAGTGTGGCCAGGAGGCGGGATTCTCCGGAGAGTGTTTCCAGGTACACAGGAGTCCGGAATAACAAGCATGCTTTGAATCGTGGTGGAAAACAGGAGGAACCTCACCGGACCACCTCCAGGGGATGGGGGCCCAGCAAGGCACTGACTGCGTGTCCCGGGGGACGGCGCGATTCCCCAACAGCCCGCACCCATCTAGAATGCGAGACCTGGTGTCTGCCCCTGGTGTCCTCCTGCTGACAGCAGCCCGGTGGCCTGCTAGTGGGACCTGTGTGGGCCACCTGCCTCGGGACAGAGCTCGGTCACCTGCTCTGGCCACGCGCCCCCGCTCCCCTCCAGCCGGCCTGCACTCCTGCTCCCCACAACCTAGCCCCTGGGCTGTGTCCATTTCCTCCGGACCATTCAGAACAGCAGCTCCGGGGTCTTCTCCCCCATCCAGGAGCCCAGGCTCTTGCTCATGCTGCCTCAGTCTGCCTAGCTCCTTCCTTTCCGGGGCCTCCGCAGGGCTGGGGCTGGCTCTCTCTACCCGCCTCTCTCCTCCCCTGCCCGAGCCAGATACCCAGGACTGGTTTGCTGAATGAATAAAACGGCTCCTCTTTCCCTGTCTCCTTGGATGGGGGTCGGGGCTGGGGAGGCAGGGAGGAAAAAACCTGAAAATACATCTAAATAGGCTTTTTGGGGGTTTTTGACCTTTGTATACAATAGCCTTGAGAATCAGCCAGGGCAGAGAAAACTCAGCTGCAGCCATGGGGAGCCTTGGAGAGAGGAGGGAATTTGCCAGCGTCCTCCCAGACCCTCTCAGGGGAGCAGGAACGAGGCCATGGGAGGGTCAAGTCCTTCCCGGCTGGGAGGAGGGCTGGCCCAAGTTCCAATCTTCCACTTACTTTAATTGCCAGGAAACAGAGCTTCTCCGTCTGTCATTATGACTTAATTAAGCCAAAACCGCCCGGAAGGAGGAAGCCAGGTCCATTAAAGCTGGTGGGCAAGGTGGGGCGTGCGGCTCAGGGGCCCCGGGCAGGAAGCCCAGAAGACAAGACTCCGCTCAGACCCCCAGGTGCAGCCTCCTCCCGGCACACCTCCACTCCGGGTGCGCATTTCCGGGTAGCCCCTCCGAGGCCCCCCATATTTTAGTCTGGAGGGACACACACACACACACATACACAACTCAGTGAAAAGTCAGTGGTGGCCAGCTGCCCACTTCTCAGAAGCCCCCTAAGGGGAGGAAGCCAGATGTTGTCTCACTGCATGGACACGACACATCCATACCAGGCAAATTCACAGAGCAGATCAGCAGGCCCGTAGGGCTGGCCGGGGCGTGGGGACCAACGGCTAACAGGCACCAGGAAATTTAGGTCAGGTGTGGGGGCGGGGTGGGTGGCAGGGTTGCTAGAAATGTTTCAAAACCACATTGTGGGACAAAAAAAGACATGGAGGCGAAGGTCACACAAGTCTACACATTTACTGAAATTCACTGGCTTGTCCCTACAATAGATGGATTTTATGGGACGTAAGTTATTTCTCAATAGAGCTGATGTTTAGGGACGCCTGGGTGGCTCAGTGGGTTAAAGCCTCTGCTTTCAGCTCAGGTCATGATCCCAGGGTCCTGGGACCGAGCCACATATCTGGCTCTCAGCTCAGCAGGAGCCTGCTTCCTCCTCTCTCTCTGCCTGCTGCTCTGCCTACTTGTGATCTCTGTCAAATAAAAAAAGGAGCTGGTGTTCCCCTAGGCAGCTGCAGGGAAAGAATGAAGCATCCCGTTCGGAGCCGCCAGTGGAGGCCAGCGAGCCTTCCCATGCTGTCCCTGGTGGGGTGGGCTGCAGAGACCGTGGCTTTCCCGGGTCAGACAAGCCGAGCACCTCAGCAGCTGTCTGATCTGAGGCCTGCCTCGCTGTTTTCTCATCTGTAAAACGAGGCTAACGATGTTCACCCGCATGTGCAATGCCCGCAGAAGGCAGCATGTCATACACACTCAAATGCCACATTAGTGCTTTTTCATTCCAGTTAACAAGTACTTAAAGGCGTCTCTGCAGTGTGCCTGGCCCTGCGTGTGATGCTCTGGGGGACAGAGAAGTAACAGGAAAAGTGCTCTGCATTTCCAAGTTTACCACCTTGTCGATGAGCTAAAAAAGCAGCTGAAGGCAGCTGAGAATAAGACCTCACAACCAGGGCCTCAAACATTAGTGCTGGAAAGTCAGAAGGCCCAGCCGTGGCCTGGAGGGGAGGGGTCCCCAGGAGAGCCTCTCAGGGGAACTGAGGGCTGAGCCCGCCTTGAACAGAGGCAGGCGAGTCAGGAGGCACAAATGTCGAGACCCGGTTTCAAATCCCCGCTGGGCCCGTCACCAGCTGTGACGCTGCTGGGCAAGATACGGAACACCGCAAGCCGCACCAGGAAAACCAGCAGCGAGCCAGAATCCCTTCCAGTGTCCGTGTCAGGAGGGGAGATCTAGCATGTGGGAAGGATGTGGCAGAGGCCGACACACAGCAGAGGCTCGGTTATCCTCGGGCACCTGCGCCTTTAAGGAGAGGTGGCCATGCGAGGGCAAAGAGGGGAGGAGAGAGGACAAGGAGGAAGAAGAGGACAAGGAAGAAGAGGGAGTGGGAGCGGGGCGTAGGAGGGCCAGTGGAAGGGGCGGGAGGAGGACCCCAAGTCAATGGAGACAGACTCGCAGGAGCGGCCTGGAAGGGACCAGTCCTGTGCAACACCGTGTCCTTGATCTCCCCTTCCTCCCTCAGAAAACCTGCTGGACCCCACAGCTCAAGTCCACAAACCCAGCCCAGGGCAGCATCTGTCCCCCTCCCTCCCACCTTAGCTCCAGGTCCCCCGCCAAACAATGGAGGCCCCCGCTAAGCAGAGCGGACCCCAAACAATAGGGAAGATGAGACAATTTCCCTCAAGGAACAACCAGTCCCACTCGGGGCCCTGTCTCAGCAGCCCTGGGCCGCTTCCGGGGGCTCCTGCATCATCATGGAAGATGAAAACAGAGGGCAGGCCCCGGGGGTTAAGGAAACGGAAGTGGCGCCTGCAGCAGGCCAGGCCCAGGGGTTGGGGCTGAGCATGGCAGGGCAGAGGGAACCCCATCCTCCCACCACCGCCCCCTCAGCGAGCCGGGGACCGACACTCTGGCTTCTCGCGGCCTCCGTCAAACACAAAACATCCTGACACACTATCCCGACACTCCTGCAAGGCAATGTGCCAGCAGGTAGCGGGAACCGCCCCGCGTGTCTCTGCAAGGGAGCGCCGGCTTTTAGGGTCCACAGAGCTCAGTGGGCAAGTGGGTGACCTTGAGCCAGGTCATTTGACCTTGGTGAGCTCTGCCACTGCAAAAGGAGATGCACGAAGGCCTTGCAAGGCTCTGGGGACAGCTGACAGGACCACGGCAGCCCCAGCTCAGAGCGGTCCTTCAGCTCATGGTGAACCAGCCCGGGGCCCGGAGCGTCCCCTTCGGTTTGCCTGGGGGGTAGCCTGCTCCGCCGGCTAGTGGGGCGCTCGCTGACCTTCCTCCGGTCTCGGATAATGGTAAGGATGATGGATAAGGATAAGGATAAGGATGATGCCTTCCCCACCGGGCCATCGGGAGGAACACAGGAGCGTGTGTGGCTGTGTACACACATGTTCGAGCGAGCTTCCACGTGCGCCTCTGTGGGCGTGGGTGTGCAACGTGCCTCACAGCAATGCGCGCCCGGAACCGACTGAGCGAGCGGGTCAGCAGCCGCCGCGAGCCGCTGGGAGTCTGTTCTCAGACTGAGAACGCCTCTCTCAGAACCGGGTTAGATCAGCCCAGCGTGATTCTGACCCCCTGGCCCCCCCACCCCCCGCCGCCACCACGAGGAGTGTGTCGGACCTGGGTGTCCACACCCCCACCAGGCTTCTCCTTCGCGGCTCCTGCTGGCAGGTAGCTGGGAGTCCCAGTTCACCCAGCTTGGGGCGGGGGGGGCAGGGAGGGGAGGCCTTGTGCACCGTGAGGGCTACTGTCCTGGGAACAAGACCCCTCATGGGAGATCAGGGGCACGGCTCTCGCTCTCCCCGGGGGACTGCGTCTCCTGCTGGGGTCCTGCAGGCATGCAGTGTCTGCGCGGGCACAAGCCCCCCCCAACACCGAGAATGCAGGGCCGAACCAGAGAGGGCAGGGTTTCCGCCGAAGAGACGGGACACAGGCAGCCAGCCGAGGGTCTACACGCCCTTCTGGTTAAAGAGCAAGAAACCATGAGAGACTGTGGACTCTGAAAAACAACCTGACGGGTTTCAAAGGGGCGGTGGGGTGAGAGGTTAGGGGAGCCAGGTGGTGGGTATTAAGGAGGGCATGTATTGCATGGAGCACTGGGTGTGGTGCAAAAACAATGAATACTGTTACGCTGAAAAGAAATTTTAAAAAATTTAAAAAAATAAAATAAAATAACTAATATCGAAAAAAAAAAAAAGGCAAGAAATCATTAGTTAGAAACAGAAGTGAGTCACTGGATTTGGGGAGACCCGTCCACAGGGGGCAGCAGGGAGTCTGCAATCCGGAAAGTGCACGGGGGTGGTTGGCCATAGAGGGTCCAAGGCGGCAGCAGTCCAGCAGGAAGGTCTCATGCCTCCTCCTGCAGCCCCCAGACACCCGAGGTCCCCAGCACGACCTGTGGCCGGGTGAGCGGCGCCCCACGAGTGTCCTTCTCCCCACATGCCAGAAGGCCTGCTCCTGGGCTGGGAGGGCCTCTCTGCTCAGAGTCAGGCCATCCAATCAGCCCGAGTGGGAGGCAAAACCGTAGTCCACTAGGAGCCCCCCAAAAAAGAGAGACCCCTCTACCCATCCTCCCTCCCAAAAACCCCAGGAAGACTCCCATGTGGGATCCTCTCCCGGGTCACCCTCAAGGAACAGAGTGGATAAGGAACGGATTCCCCCAAACCTGGCCCAGGATGCAGGGCATCAGGGCCGGCCACGCCACAGACTGCCAGCGGAGCTTGCTGTCCTCCTAGGAGCCCAAGTTCCCGACACCGAAGCCGCAATCCGTCCTGTGTGGGGGTCCTCCCCACATGCCTTCTCCTGGCTCCCCAGTCCTTGCTTGCCCTGACCTCCCTAAACAAAGGTGCTTTTCTCCCTGCTCCTCGGGGTCACCACATTTTCGTCAGCCCTGTGCTTGTTTTCTTTCTGCTCGGACCCATCTTGGCTTGCCTCCCCAGGCACCACCGTCCCCCAGAGACAAACCCCGTATTGTTTTCAGGGACCTAATAAATGACAACACCCCCACCCCCTACCACTTATCCCACCAGCCCACCCACTCCCCCTTTCCCACTGAAGTCTCCCTTGTGCTAAGTGTCGCCCTCCCCCAGGGCAAGAACAGGAGGCTTGTGTCCAGGGGAGGGAGAAACCTGCCCGGACGAAGGGCGCCTCCCCACCGGCGGCGTGTGAGCCCAGAGAGAGGCTGCGGTGGGCAACTCCAAAACCCAGCCGCTTTCCTCCGGCGCAGGCCCGCAGGCAGCGGGAGCACACGGGGGGGGTGGTAATTAATAGAGCCAATGATAAAACCAGGAGGGTGTTCGGTCCACTTTCCAGAACGCGCCTCTCATCAGGAGGGCTCCCCTCACCCACTGCAAAAGTCTATGACAAGAGGGGCGCCTGGGTGGCTCAGTGGGTTAAAGTCTCTGCCTTCGGCTCAGGTCATGATCTCAGGGTCCTGGGATCGCATTGGGCTCTCTGCTCGGCGGGGAGCCTGCTTCCTCCTCTCTCTCTCTCTCTCTGCCTGCCTCTCTGCCTACTTGTGATCTCGCTCTGTCAAATAAATAAATAAAATCTTTAAAAGAAAAAGACAAGAGGGATTAAGCCAAGCATAGACCGACTCTTTGCCCGGTCACAAGCATGAAGCATGAGGTCGACCAGGCACGCTGCGGGAGGGCATGTGGGCACCCAAGGAAGGGTGATCACCGGTGAGAAGGTCTTCCTCTACGCGGCCTGAATGTGGGCTGCGCCATGTGTGGGAGCAGGGAGCAGAAGGGCGACACACCTCATTCTGGCCCAACACAGACTCAAGTTCGCTGTTCCAAGCCTCCAAAACAATCCCAAGCCTCCAGCTTTCCTTGGGTGTGAAAGAAGCCGCCGCAAAGGGACAGCAGCTGCCCGATGTCCTCAGCCACCTGCTCCCAGCCCAGACCCCAGGCACGGTACTGCCTGTTCGCTGACACACACCCCCCCCCCCCACGCAAGGCCGAGACAACAGGTCAGCCACCCCTCCAGGAGACCAGCGTCTTGACTTCCCGGCCTAAGCGGAGGCTCCCGGCCTCCCCCACCCTCGGCCAGGCTGGATGCGCTCACAGTCTCACTGGGCATGGCAAGGGTCCCACCTTCCCCTGCGCAGGGGTGGAGGGGTGGGATGCCCTCCTACCAGGGCAAGAGGGACCCGAGGCACAAGGAAATGTGCCCAAATAACCGGGAGACAAGAGAGTCCGTGCGCAAACACAGACACAGAGCCACGTGCAGGCACATCAGGAAACACGTGACTGCGCTCCTTCTAGAGCTGGATGAAGTCTAAGGCGCGCATCTCAGTATTCTGGCTACGAAATAAGCAAAGGCACAGAGAGGCAGGGTGAGCCCTTGAGCTGTCTCTCCTGGGAAGGAGCAAGCTGATATGGGCCCTGGTCCAAGACAACTGCCCTCCTTTAGATGACCAGCCTATAGACGGCGGCTCCCGGACCACTACACACTGGGATGAGTGTTTCCAAAGACCTCGCCTGCAGGAGGAAATGAGTCGCACTGTGGCAAAGGTAAAAAAATAACCAGGGCACACCCACGAAAGCGATTGCCCTGCCTGGAATGACCCCGATCCACACCCACCTGCCGCCGGCCCCCTCTGGTGCAGGTTGGTGCAGGTTGCCATTGCGGTGTAAATGTCCCCGGGGAATGTTCTGGATCAGGGGGCTGGTGGGGACTCCAGGCCAGTAACACTCATTGTCTCGGTCCAGTCCTGGGAGCCGGATGCAGAGACCGACCCTCCAGCTATCTGAGGCAGGGGTGTTGTTTCTCCCTGTCCCCAACCCCTACCCGTGCCCAGCACCTGCTTCTGAGACCCAACCTCTTCCTCCTGCAGGAAGTCCATCTGGAGAGCCCAGGTGTCTGTCTGTCCGTCTGCAGGAGGCCAAGTTCTCACCAAGGTTGTTCCTCCACCACTTTCCCAGGGATTGGGGGCAAGTGGCACCCTCCTGGTTCACCCTGTAGGCAGGTGCAGGGTAGGCTCCACCAGACAAGGGGATGGCCCAGGAGCCTCCTGCCCTGGGCTGCCAGCCCTGATTGCCCTGGCAGCTGTGATATGTGAACAGGGACCCTGAACTCAGCCAGGAAGCCCTGAAGGGAGAGCCCTCCTGGCTGCCATGCATCCCTGCCACAGGCACCCACCCCTGGGAAGGGCTGCACAGAGACGGAATACAGGTGACTTGAGAGTTTCAGAAGCCTCCCCCATCCCTTCCCCCAACTCCCACATACAGGTCAACCCCCAGGGTCTATCACCCTGAGGAAGGGAAATGGGAAGAAAAGACAGATTTGGGGCTAGGGGTAGCTGGGAACTGGGTCAGGGTACCCCTCTCTCAGACATTCCTGGAGAAGCTTCCTTCTTGACCAGGGCTCCAGCAAAGTTCTTTAACTCAGCTTGCTTGCTGCAGCAGTCAGGCGTCTCCCTCCCGGCCCCCACTGGACAGCGCCCACTCCAGACCCCCTGCCATCCCCCCACCAGAGCGGGCACATGCGGGAGCTGAGCGCTCCGATGGCAAGGGGTAGAAAGACCCCAGCCAATGCTCAGCTTCACGTCCCAGCGCCAAGGAGCAGGTTTCCAGCCAGTGTCGGGTAAAGGGAGCGAGGGGCTGCAGGAGGTCATGGACAAAACGCAAACCAAACCCAGGCCAAAAGGGGAGGACCTGGGAACCCCGTCCTTCTGCCATGACCCTGGCCCCCTCAGCACCCCCCCACCCACCCTTTAGCTGTGCCGGGCCCTCCTATGGGGCAGCAGGCAGAGGCTCCAGGCTCAGACACAGCAGGGCTGGAACCCCAAGCTCCCCACTGCTTGGTGGCAGGAGGCCAGCACGTTCCCTCTCTGGGCCTCCACTCCAGGTCTGCTCAGCACTCAGTAGGTGCTCAACTAACAAGACTCGCATTCAGACGACCAATCACGGAAATTTCTGGTTTACATGACAGAGAGAAAACCTCTCCACATTTAACAAAGGCTACACCTGAGTTACCGCAAGCGCCACATGTGGGGGCTGGGGGTGCCCACAGACCCCGAGATGATGGGACATGTACACACACACACACACACGGCTGGGGCCTGGCCCACCAAGTGCTCGAGTGCTGTCCTGTCCAAACAGGTTGAAGAAAGAAACCAGGGATTCCTCCTGGCAAACCAAGACTGACTCCCCCCCAAGAGCTTCTCGGGGACCTGGAGGGGTGAGTCGAGGTGGTTCTGGCCGAGTTAGAGCCCCCTGTCCCCTGCTGAGATTTCCCCTACAGATAAACTGATAAGATAATGGCCCACAAGGCTCTCCCCTACCAGCCCCACCACAGACCTCTCCTCTGTTTGCGCAGACCCCTGCTCTCCAGCACAAAGTCTCCATTGGTCTCCCTGCAGGGGTGAAAATAAAGGGGGTTTTGTCCTCCTCCCCGCGGGTCTGAGCGAGTTTATCTGACGCTGCAGCCGGCTTTGTAAGCTGAGTATCCCAGGATAAACGCTCCCTTAAGAGTTGCTTGGCTTGGGGCAGAGGGACCCTCTCCAGAGGAGAATGGGGAGCTTGTTCCGATGGTCTTTTAATATGGGGGGCGGGGTGTCCCGGAGGACAGGCCTCCAACAGACTCTCACAGAAGGGTCTCTGTCCCCGGGCTACAATGGAAGGAATTCTTAAAGACACAGATGCAGAAAGGGGGAATGCTTTTTTTTTTTTTTCCCTAGGAGGAGGGGAGGGAGGTTAGGGCGGGAAGGAAAAGGGGGCGTGGTGAGGACTTGTCCCTCCCAGAACAATTCAGGTTATCACCAGGCATCTCTGCCTCGAGGGTACCAGAAATGCCAGCAGAGAGGCCACCCCACAGAGCAGAATTCTGGTGGCTTCTGGTGGTATGACTGTGGTCTCTGGAGCTGGGTCTGCCTCCCTAAGCCAAGTCAGGAACCACCAGCAAGCAGAAAAGAATCTCATTTTGACCTATGCGAAGGGCCTTCATTCCCATGAAGGCAGTTTGACTCCAAAGGTTCCCTGTGGAAAGCGGGGGAGAGGCAGGACACTTCCCCTCAGGTCTTTCCATAAATAAAATTCTCTCCGGCCACCAGGCAATGAGGTTAATTGACTCCTCTCGTTGCTTATCTTGGTACAAGGTTACCGTAACTTATTTCTGAAGACATCCCAAAAGATCACAAATGGTGTTTTATAAAGACCACCCCACGGGCCGGCTGTACGTTTTGATTTCATTTCTGTTCAATGGAGAACTTCTTCAGGAAGCTGAGAGGTACCACAGAAAGAGCGGGGAGGGATGTGTCCACCCAGAACAATCGGCGTTTCTTCCTGCCCACCTTGCTCGGGGCCCTCTGCCAAAAACAGTAAGGGGAACAAGGAGACCCCCTCCACGCCGAAATGAACCAAGGACCCACAGACTGTGCTCTAAGGGAGCAGGGGGGAAGCTGCAGCCCCAAGATGCAGCAGAACCTGCCCAAAGCCACAAGGCAAATTAAGAGACTTAGCCATGGGCAAAACCAGGGCTCTCAGCTGGGCCACCAACTCTAGGCACAAGGGACAGAAGCACGCAATGCCTAGGGCCACCTGGAGCAAAGACCAGTAACACCTTCCAGAAAGGGAAGATGTGCAGCCGTCTTCCCAGTGCACCGTGGATGAACCAGGCAGAGTCCATGGGCCCCGCACCCATAGCCACACACAGCAACAAGACGGCAGGGTGGCGTGCACCTTCGACCTGTCGCCTCCCCACGTATATACTGTTTCTACTGGAGCTGCCACCAGGCCAGGTGCCATGAGGCACACTTCTGATTGCACCAAATTAGAAAAATCCACGTCTGTGAACCAATCCCAGCAGTATAGACTGTTAACAACACAGATATGCAGGCGAGGGGAAGATTGGATAAGAGGAAAAACAGAGAGTGAGCACCCACTGCTGAGTTTAAGGATAGCCAGAGCAGCCACTGGACAGGATTAGTGGACTCTAGGTCCCTTCCACCTGTCAGTGTCACTGACTAAGCCCTGGGATAGCAGGGGAAGGAGATAAGGAGGACACGCCCCCTTAGGGAAGGTTGTAGCTAACAGGTCACAGGGAAGAGTGGGTTGAGACAAGCCCAATGCAGACCCCCAGAAGAAGGACCACCAAGGGCACCTCATGGCCTTGTTCCCAACCCCCTGCTGCCATCCATGCTCTTAGGCCAACAGGGCTCCTGGGGTTGGTGGGTCCCCAGAGTTTCCTGCACGGCCGAGTATGTATGGCCCTTTCACGTGGGTCACTGCACTCAAGCCAATGGAAGGCCCATCCTGGGCTTTCCAAATTCTACCTTGCAGCCCAAGTTCATCACCTCTGAGAAGAAACCCCAAAGGGAACAACCTCTTGACAAGGAGGTGGAAACTTTCGTCCCCAGCTAAATCCGGCACCATCAGAATAGAGACAACTACAGCCCAAGCAGAGAGAACCATGGGGTGTGTCCATTTCTGTAACATTGACACAGGTTTTAAGCCAAAAAGGGGCAAGAAAAGAAGGGGGAAGAAGAATCCAAGATTCAGTGTGTCTGATCCGCAAACTAGACACAGCCTCACTGCCACCCCACCCGACCCCAGGGCTACTTGGGCTCCCTTCTCCACCTTTCCAATCACGTCAGTTAAAACTTTCTCTGAGCAAAGAACAGAGTGCATGGTGGCAAACAGGAGTGCAGCCCAGATAGGGCAAGGATTTCTCCGCTGCCCTTAACCCATGTGGAGGCGATGTTGGTACAGCCCAGGACAACTCTGTCCAATTTCCAAGCAGAACATCAAAAAGGCATACCTCGCTACAGGTGTGGTCCAAAAGCTCAGCTCAGCTTTGAGCTCAAGGAGTCGAGTGCACACAACGCTGTCCCAGTAACAGAAAGTTACACCCCCTTGACCCAGCATTGCCATCGAACGCCTTGATCGTGGGCCAGCCTACTTCCTTGTTCTGCTCAAACAGGTGCAACCGAGGAGGCTAGACCTCCCCAGAATCATCCGTCTAAATGCCAATGACCACAGGAGACAGAAAAAGTGACCGGAGTCCAACTCGGTACACCATGGCCTGAGCGTCCCTCCCGGATGTCAGTAACAAGGGGACGGATGATATTGACGTGTGCTGGGGACACGAGCCTCTCCCCGTGAACAGAAGCAGGACAACACTACAGGGAAACGTCATAGTTTCAAAACGAAATAGGGCTGCCTCTGCATCCCGACTCCAGGCCTGCCAGCACGCAAGGACTTCTCTCCCAGCTGGATTTTATGTCTACAGAGAGGAAGGGGCGGATGGCAAGAGAGAAGAGGTAGACCTCGGGGAGAGGCCTGGAACCCGGGGAGCAGTGACTGACAGGTCCTCATCGAGGAAACTCCAGTAGATGAATCTTGCCATGAATTTGGGGTAAATTTTACTGACACGGACTTCACTGAGAAGGGAGAAGGAAACACTGGTTTAAACTCGCCCGTGGGTTATTCGGGAGCAAGAGGTGAAGGGTGAACCAGAGCCGTGGAGATGTCATCAAGTCTACGTGTGACTCCCAGCACTCTCCAAAAGAGGCTGGGGTGCACACGGGCGCCCAGGAGCTGGGGGATGCAGTCATGCGCTGACCCGGAGGCAGGTCAAGGTCCGGGGGGGTGTCTTTGAACAAGGGAGCCCTGGGAGCCTCAGCTTCCTCGTCCAGTAAATGGGGCGACACTAAATGCAGCAGCTGGCGTAGGTCAGAGGGCATCTACCACGTCAATGCAGGACAGTCACCCCTCCCCTCCACGGCCCACTCCCCCTCCCCCGTTCCTACAGAGGCTACTGACATTCCAGCTGCAGAGGAGAAATAATCTATGGCCATGACAATGAACGTTTTCCTCCAGATGGCCAATGAGGACAGCCAGGAGCACCTGCCAGGGCGGCGTGGCTGCCTTTAAGAGCTCACACGACCCAGGAGCACGTGTCACTGCCCCCCAAACAAAGCCCACCTGTGTAATGTACGGACCAAGCAGGCAAGGAGGGCCCCAGCCGGAGCCCGGCAGCCCAGGGAGCGGAGCCATCTCTAATACGGAGCCCCCAGGAGCCAGGGCACAAGCCAGCGCCTGTGTGTGTGTGTGTGTGTGTGTGTGTATACACCATCTAAACAAGGCATCTAAAAAAGTCCACACGGGTGGCTGCTCCCAGACGCGCCTTCTGTCGGATCTAACTGGGTGCCTGGTCTCCTACCTGGGCTGCCAAACAAAGGAGTTCAGCGAGAAGTCTCCGCAAACCCATCAGCCCCGTCTCCCATCGCTGGGCTTTTCACACCAGAATAGGACCCCATCTGCCTCTGTGAGCAGACCAGGAGTAACACCATTAGTCTGGAGGCGCGCTCCATCTGGGGAAGGGTTTTCCTTCTACTTTGAAGAAATCTCAGGGGAGAGCTGCCATCGCAAGCACCAAGTTGTACTCCAGTGACAAGTCTTTCATGCAGGTAAGTGAGAACCAGCCAGGGGAGACCCCCGGCAAGGCTGGACTTGGAGATCCTAGAGCCGAATTCCCAGCTCCCTGATGGGGCAAGATGATGTCCCGTGGGAAAAAAAATAAGACTCCTGGGATCAGAGACTCAGAGGAGGAAAGAACTGGTAAGGTTCCATCATTTGTCACCTGTCACTGAGCATCACCATACCCCTACAGCTCCCAGGTCCCAGCTAGACCACGGGAATCACAACTGCTTCCCTGCCCACCATTCATTCTGGTGGACTATCCGGTAGTCTGGTCCATTCACAGCAAACATCCCGCCCTGCTCCTAAGGCCCTAATTCCATCCGTGCATCCGGGTGGCTCTGGGGAGGGAGGCTGACTCCACCCACCGATGAGCTGTGGGACAAGTGACCGCAGGACAAACACTGCCCCCCACCTACTGGCCCCACCGACAGATCCAGGGCTGAGCTCCCACAGGGTCAGCCTCCTGGAGAGCTGAGATAAAAAGCATTCTCCGCTTGGGGTGTGCAAATACCTGTGCCCTTTCTGCTTCTACCAGGAAATTAAAATACGAGAAGAAAAAGCACTGGAGAAAATCACCCCAAATCACCCGAAAGCACAACATCTAGACTTCCCAGGCAAATGAACAACCCAGAAGTTGGGGATTTAAGCCCGTTAGAAGCGGGTTCTCGGTCCCTTGCAACCAAAAGCATCCAACCTAGACAAAGGCTCTTCTTTTATGGATGAGGACAGGAGCCCCCAAGGGGCCCAGTGACTTGCACAATGTCACACAGAGGTTGGTGACCAGGCCAGGATGGGACCCTAGTGTGGGGCACATGCCAGGACCTGAGTCTGAACCTTGGCTCCCCCTTCAAAGCTCTGGCTCCTTACAGATATTCCTTAAAGTCTCTAAGCCTCTGACATCAGAGACACCCACCCACGGCCAGCCTCGGACCACCTGCTCCCAGCCTGCGCAAGGCTGGCGTCCCTCTCCTTCCCGACATAACCGTGCTGCACTGGTTGGCGGACCATGTCTGTTGAACCCTTACCCAGGGAGGCAGAAGGAACAGGGCGAGGTCCTAGGGTAGAGGACCGGGGATATCAAATGGCCATTCTGACCGCAAACCACCGTCATGTTCACACAGGCATGTTCCCCAAGTCAGTGCCCTACAGACAGATGCCAGGAGGACAAGGGCAGAGAGAAAGAATCTGGAAAAGAGGAAAGGCATTTGTTCCAATACAAGGGGGGTGGGGGTGGGATAAAAACAGGTCGGCGGGAAGTGACCAGGAAAACAACTCCAGGAAAGGGGGAGAACCCCCATGGTCAGGCTGGAATTCGAAACCGGGATCAAATCAGCTCTTTGGTTAACCACAGTCCCGGTTTCTACTTAAGAAATTTAATTAAAAATCCAAATATCTAAATTTCCCAACTGGCTTGCCAGTGGCCACAGATTCCCTTAGGTTCAGAGAAGCCTCCCCTAGGGTGACTGTGGCCACGAGACGAGTCTTGTGCGAAGTCAGAGGAGAAAGGGTCACAGGCAGGGGCTGTGGTGGGCAGATGTCCTGGGCACCCACCTCCTCCCTTCCCCTCCCTGAGGAAGAAAGCTTCCTCAGGCTTGGGCCCATCCTGTTCTGTCACCCCTGCTCAAGAAGAAGAGCTTTGTTTCCTGCTGCTTCATTTTAAAAGAAAAAAGAAACGTCAGAATGACATCAATTGAAATGGACTAGATGGTCATGAAGGCCCCTGGGATGGAAGGTCCCTTTCCTTCTGTCGCGTGGGGGAAGGTGCAGAGGCTGGGAGACGGAAAGCTGTGGAGCAGCCACAATCGGCACAACTGGCAACCCAGGCCAAGAAGACCGCTTACCGCACACACCTAACCCCCCACCCCGCCAAGCCTGGACACATACTTGGGATGTCCGATGCCCAACCGGGAGAGTGTGAGCTTTGGGGGCTCGCACGTGGCTTCGGGAAGAAAACCCGAGGAGGGAGCTGGGCATTTTGACCCAGCTGCCAGCCAGGGCTCTCCATGGGAGCCGGGACAGAACTCTGACATGGCACCACTGTGCTCAAAAGGACATTTCTTAAGCCAGATGACTGTGCGGAAAAGAATTCCATAGAAAAAGAATTAAATTTTTCACACACACGCACGGAGCCAGAAAACTTCATATATGAAGCCTGACCATGTAAAGAGGGTTTCCCCTGGAGTTCTCTCCAATGGCGATGCCAATGTCCATCTTCCCAGCCCTCACCGCCCCACCCCTCCCGCCCCTTCTACAACACACACTGTTCACAGCGTCTGCTAGGTTAGGAGTTGGGGGCCGGTCCTTCTGGGTCAGTCTCTACCTGCTTCACATCACTCACCTGTGCCTTGACAGCCTCTTCTGGAAAATGGGGATGACACCTGGTTAGGTCGCCAGGTCGAGGGTGGTGCCAGATGGGATAATGGACACAAAATCACTTGAGTAACTCCAGGGCAAAGAAGCAGGACCCAAAGAACTCACTAGATCACCAAACCATTTAATGTACAAAGCAGACCCAGAGCTGAGCACTGCTCACGAAAACGCCGCTGCTCCTCGTTTCCCCGGGCACTTAACTCCCAGGAAGGAGTCTTCCTCCGAGAGAAAAGGAGAGCCACAGACATCCTGAGTGTAGATCCCGGCAGGAAACAAGCTAACCGCCCTGGTCTATCTCCCTTTAAAATTAAAGTGCCACTTCACACTCAATGAGATGGCTATTATCGAACACAGAAACAAACGTGCTGGCAGGGGTGCTGGGAAGCTGGTGGGAGTGCAAAATTCTGCAGCTGCTGGGGAAAAACAGTCTGGTGGCTCCTCAAAAAAGAAAAAAAAAAAAATCACACATGAGATGACCCTGTGGTCCAGCCATGCCACTTCTGCGCATATGCACAGAAGCGCTGAGAGCAGGGACACGAACAAATATTTGCACACCCAAGTTCATGCAGCGTGAGTCACAGTGACCAAGAGGTAGAAGCCACCCAGATGCCCATCCGCAGACAGATGAATAAACAAAATGCAGTCTCCACGCACCATGGGAAGCGATTCAGCCTTAAAATGCAAAGAAAGCCTGACACCAGTTACAACATGGGTCAGCCCGGAGGACAGGATGCTCGGTGACATAAGGCAGACACTGTGACTGTGCTTCCACGAGGTCCTGTCCAGAGAGACGACAAGAGAGCAGAATGGCGGTCGCCAGGGGCGGAGGGAGGGGGATGGGGAGTTAGTGTGGGACGACGGGCGCAGAGTTTTAGCCGGGGGCGCTGACGAAGGTCCGGGGAGGGATGGTGGCTGGACGGAAGGGCGGTGTGGCTGTCATTAGCCGCACATATGAAAAATGGTTACCCTGGGAAAACTGGCCGCCATAGCAAAAAGTGAAAATTTTTAAAATCAGCCAAGTGGGGAAAGTACAACTGCCAAGACAGTTGTCCCTTAGAGCTCCTGAGGTCTTCACCCACAGGCTGTCCCCACCCCAGAGGCAGCGAAATCAAGCCAGCTTCCGGCCAAGCCTCCAGCCCCAGCAGAATGCAGGGGGGCGGCAGCATTCTCAGAGAAAGCATCCAGCGGGCACTCAGCACCTGCAGAGGTTAGGAGAGAGGGAGTGTGCTGGTAAGTGACGGGACACGTGTCTATGGCGAGGGAACGCAACAGTCCGCTGGCGGCTCAGCCGGCAGGTGCTGACGAGGCTAACGCAGCATGGCCCGCTGGGTCTGGGAACAGAGGACATGGTCTGTCCTGCCCGGTCCCCCTCGGGCGTCTCCGGCCAGTCCAAGGAAAGCACAGACAGTTCTAAGGTGAGATAAGGCCACTTTTTAGGAAAGGAAAGGGGTCTGAAAATCACTACAACCAGACCCTCATAGGGGCATTTTCCAAACGACAGTGGGGCCTGGGGGGCTCACCGACCCGAGGGGAGAGGCCGAAGGTCTGACTCATTTCTGGAGACCCAGAACTTTTATCATCTGTCCCTATGCAGCCACTGTTCTCTTAACCAACTCAAAAAGCACCTGGTTTCAAGACTTCTGTGTGAAAACCTGTACCAACAAACCAAAGGCGGGAGGAGGCGATGATTCACACCACAAAAAGAATGCTTCGACAGAAACTAGCCTTTTCAGCATTCCTCCGCTCAGATGCTACCTCCAGGCCTTTCGCACATCATGTGATCACCCGAGATCGGTTTTGTGAAGACCTTTTTTCCAGGGGCAAACCTAGTCTGCAAGGCATGTGATTTTGAACAGGGCATCCTCCGCCCATGGCATGGGTCAAAGCGAGGACATTCGTCCAGGACCATTCCCTTCCTCACACAGAGCGAGCTGGGTGCGTCTCCCATGTGAAGAAGGGTAGGCTACCGGCCGCAGAGGACCCCAGCCGGCTCCAGGGTGACAGCGGACATCGCCTAAGATGACAATGTCCAGAAACAGAAGTAACAGCAGTCTGCTTGGGCACGACAAACAAAAGTACCAGAAGCCTGCCTATTGTGGGCATCTTCTCCCAGCTCCCGGGGAGCTCACAAACCAGAGGAGGGGCGAGCCTGCAGATGTAATTTATTCCCAAAGCCCAGGACTTCTGATCCTTTATCACTCACCCAAACACACCCATTTCTGTCCTCACCAAGTACAAGGGATACCTGATTGCAAGCCTCAGATTTCAAAACATGTACCAACAAACCGAGTAATTACACGTGGGGGCCCAGACCAGGTGGAGGTAAGCCTGGAAGGCTTCCTGGAGGAGAAAAAAGAAAGCAGCTTCAGCGAGGAAAAGGCTCAACTCGGGCTTTTGCTGGCCAAGAAGTCAGTCCACTCCCTGATTCCTGAAGTGTCCATCTGTATTGGAATGGCCTGGGGAGCCTGTTAAAAATGCAGACCTCGGGGCGCCTGGGTGGCTCAGTGGGTTAAGCCTCTGCCTTCAGCTCAGGTCATGATCCCAGGGTCCTGGGATCGAGCCCCGCATCGGGCTCTCTGCTCAGCGGGAAGCCTGCTTCCCCCTCTCTCTTTCTCTGCCTGCCTCTCTGCCTGCTTGTGATCTCTGTCTGTCAAATAAATAAATAAAATCTTTAAAAAAAAAAATGCAGACCTCTGAGCACTCCCCTGCCCCTATGCATGAGATGGGGGAAGGGCACAATGGCAGCTGAGAGGACTCATTTTTAACAAGTTCCCCAAGCAATCCATTCTTGTGCAAACCACAGCTTGAGGGACTGGTGGGGCAGCTCACAGTGGAGAGTCTGAGCCAGGCTCACGTTGAGCGGAGCAGGGAAGAACAGAGGTTCCTGAGAAGGGAGGGCCCGCAAGGAGTCATTGAGGAGTGGGACAAGGCAGGTGCAGACACAAGAAGCTGTTCCAGAACTAGTCACAACATCCCCAACCTGGCTCCCACCTGCCTGTCAGGCTCCTCGCTGGCGCTGCCTGGTGACAGAGAACATGACCTCTGCCACAGAGGCAGAAGGGCCTCTACCTTGGGCTTCCTCCATAGCGAACTCAGGTGTTGGCTTATGCAAAGACCCTGGGGCCAGCCTTCCTCTGGGTCAGCCAGCCGCTTCCAAAAGCCCCTCATGTTGGCTCTCCTCACCGCTCTCGGGAGAAACTAGTCCCCTACAGAGAAGGGGGATCACTTTCTGGCCCCTGGTGGCTTGACAATACCTAAGACCCAGTCCGAGGGAAGAGCAGAACCCTTTGTTCCTTTACATGTGCCAAGATAACCAGGAAACACGGGCTCTGGTGGGTCTGCACGCTCAGCCGCCCAGCACACCTGCTACTTGGGCCGCTATGAGTCACCCACATGGGCGCTGCACGCTGGACTTGTCGGCCACGGAGTCGGTTTCTTGGCGGATCGCTCTCACGCACACCGGATGTCATCCCTCCACCTACCCCTTGGAAGACATGTCAGGACAGATCAGGCTATAACCCCATTTTTACTAAACGACTCACTCCCAGGGGAGGTTCGGGGGAAGGAAGGAGGGGGACACAGAGAAGATCCTGCCATTCCCGGGTGCGGGCTCCTCTCCCCTCCAGACCCTGATGGGTCTCAGCTGCGCTGCTGGCCCTCACTAGGGAGGGACGAGGGGCAAGTTAACCTGGGGACGAAAGTGGAAGAAGGTTCGATTCAAAACCTTCTCCCAAGTAAAGACACTCGCTGCGATGAATAAGGCCTAGTGTTCTCCCGGGCGGCGTGGCGTCCATAGTGAACAATACTGCATTGTACACTTAAACATTTGCTAGGAGGGAAGATCTTCTGGTAAGTGTTCTTATCAACAAAATAATAATGATGATAAAGAAGGCGGGAGGAAACTTTTGGAGGCAATGCCTGTTTATGGCCTAGACTGTGGTAAAGGTCTCACGGTGCCCACTTACTACCAAGCTCATCAAGTCGTATACATTAAATTTGTCCAACTTTGTGTGTGTCAGTCACACCTCAATAAGGTGGTTTTAAAAAGAAAGAGAAGAAAAGCATCCTCTGAATCCCTCTCAACTCCCATTTTTTTTAAAAGACAGAATTTTCTGCAATACAAGATTCTGAATTGGGGACAACCTGGGTGGCTCAGTCGTTAAGCGTCTGCCTTCAGCTCGGGTCATGATCCCAGAGTCCTGGGATCGAGCCCGGTATCGGGCTCCCTGCTCAGCGGGAAGCCTGCTTCTCCCTCTCCCACTCCCCCTGCTTGTGTTCCCTCTCTCACTGTGTCTCTCTCTCCGTCAAATAATAAATAAAATCGTTTAAAAAAAATATTCTGAATTGGATCCTGGACCAGAAAAAGGATATATTAGTGGGACAACTGGAGAAATGTGTTAAGGTCAGAAGATAAGTTCAAAGTATTCTGTCACTGTTAATCCCCTGGCTTTGACTAGCACACTGAGGCTGTGTACGATGTTAACATTTAGGGAAGCTGGGTGAAGGGTATAGGGGAACTCCATGTACTATTTTTGTGACTTTCCTGTAAATCTAGATTTCCATCAAAATCAAAAGTGAATTCTCTTTCCAAAAAAGGGGGGCAGCAATTTTAATCCAGCTGCCTACTAAATCTTCCCCTGAGGGCTTGCTATAATAATTTACATCGTACTCCTGGATGCAAACTTTAAGTGGCTCTCACACCAATACTGGCTTCGGGAAAACCGAGGGGGAACACAACACTGCATTAGCCCAGCAAGCATCTTCCCCGTGTCTACCGATTTCAGCTCCCGGCTGTGGCAGTAAGTGATAGATACATGGGGCTCTCTTCCTCCAAGCCAATCTTGGAAATGTCCACCCAGAGGGGCCTTCCTTTCAGTCCAGACATGACTCCGACTTAAAGCAAAGGGAGTGATTTCTGGGAATTTTCCAAAGGAAATAACTCAAAAAGTGGACAAAATCTTTAGGTACAAAAATGCTCACCAGTGCACTACTTCTCAAGGTAATCTAGAAATACCTTAGCATCCAACAAGACGGGAGCTGTCAGATTGGGATCTGATTTGGGCAGAGGAATACGATCATTACTTGGAGACTGTTCAAGTAAAATCGAGAGGAAAAATACAGTATCCAAAGTTGTATGCATTGCAGGGTTTCAGCGGTGAGGAAATGCATCAGAGAGCCGGCACCACTCAGAACTGGCTATTTTTTTTTCCTGCCTTTTCACTTTTTTGTCGTTTTCTAAAGAAGAGAGAGAATGTGTGAATTACTTTTAAAATCAAGTGAGATGCAGAGGTGGAGCGGCAGGTCAACCCTGGGACAGTTTAACAGTTGCTCTGTGCGGGAGGAGGCTGGCGGGGGGGAGGGTGGGGAACGGCCACAGGAAAAAGTGCTGTGCCCACCTGAGCACTTCCAGGGACCTGGGTGCGGCCAGAGTAACGGGCTGGGGTGGGGGCAGGGGGTGCGCAGGGGACAAGGACTGGACCAAAACCTACTACCCCTTTTCTCTTCCTGTGGTGCCTGGCCCTCCCGCCTTCCCCAGGCAGGGGCTCACTGGAGGCATGGCACCCTGAGAACATCCCCAGGGAGACCCTTCACAGCCTCCAGAAGTCTGTGCAGGATGGGCTTTGGGGCAGAGAATAGGTCATCACCCACAGGCTGCCAACAGGGTTGTGGGGAAGGAAGGGAATCCCACATCTGGGAAAGCATCTTCCAGGAGGTGCTGGGGGAGGGAGGTGGGGGATTTCTGGAGTTGAGGACAAATGGCAAGGAGGGAGAAGGTAAAGGAGGACCCCGGTTTATCTGTACATCAAGTCTGCACTAGCTCAGTCATTCATTCAACAAACACCTATTCAGGGCCTACTCAGTGACAGGCATGGAGTTGCCCCCAAGAGCGCCAACACAAAAGGACAAGGAAAGGACAAAGCCACGGGTACAGAAGAAGCTTGCTTTTAGTTCAGGGAGCAAGACCAAGCCCCCTTCCCACGCTGGCCTTGAACGCCTTCCAGTAACAGACTGCTGGGGGGTGGGGGGGGGGTGTGAGGGACCAGGCAGAGGCGCGGTGGCCGCAGTGGACGGAAATCCTTCCATCTCCACCCCTTCAGAAAGCCTTGCCCACACCACCACCGGTGGCCCTGCAGTACAGCCGCTCCCCCAAGGCCCGGCGACAGGGACGTCCAGAAACGCCCCAGCCCCCACCCCCACGGTGAGAGGCGCGGTGTCCCGGCTGGGTCGCCCAGGAGCAGAGGCCGGGAGCTCGCCAAGGCGGCACCGCTCCCGAAGTAACGGCCCCCGGAGGGCCACGAGGGCAGAGGTAAGGGCAAGGGGCCTTTCCCCGGCGGAGGGTCTGTCGCACCGGGCAGCCTGCGGCTTGGCGGCGTCGGGGGCCGGACGGCGCTGACCCGGAACGCCCGGGAGGAACGCTGGCCACCGCGACCAGGGCCAAACGGCTCCGCCCGGAGGCAGAGGGATGGCCAAATGCCCTCTGCGGAGATGTCAATACAAGAACAAAAAAATCCAAACCCGAGACCTTCAGAGAGCGTCGCGAAGGAGGACGAGGGGGTGGAGGGTGGGGGTGGGGGAGGCAAGTCAACTCAAACCTCGTCCCTTGAATCTTGCCGGGAAACTTACCTCCAGGTAAGCGACCCGACCGCTACAGGTAGAATGAATCGATCCAAGGGTGGAGGCGAGGTCGTGGGTCTTCTGAGCCCGGCTGACACACACCAAGTAATCCACGTTAGGGGTCCGGAGCCCTTCCCCACTTTCCATCCGAGGCCAAAGCTTCGGGGCTCAGGCCCCGCGGAGATGACGGGACCTCGCCGCGGGGGTTCCCGATTGCCAGCATCCCCACCCCGACCTGGGGGGTGGGGGGCGGCGAGCGCACCCCGCCTCCTGGCGCTCCCAGGGCACCCCGCACTAGCACAGCTCCTCGCCTTTCTTCGCTGCGCATCGCCCGCGCGAGCCCTGAGATCCCCGCCGGGATCCTCCGTGCCAAGCCCGGGAAAGCGCCCAGGGCAGTTCGGCGCTCGGCCGCGGGGCCGCGGAGCCCGGGTGCCGCAGGGTGGGCGCCGCGAGTGAGGAGCGGCCGCGGCTGCCCGCTGTGTCCGCCGCTTCGTCCCGAGACCTGCAACCCAACCGCGCCGGCGACGCCTCCGCGCTCTGCGGGCGGCCGGGCCATTCGGGCCTTATATACCAGCCGGCCGGAGGCGGGGCGGGGCCGTGTGGGCGGGGCGTGGGAGGGGGCAGCCAGGGGCACCGCACTGCTTCCTGGGAGGTGTAGTTCCCTCCGCCTAGTCACAGCAAATGCGGAACAGCTGTAGGAAAGGTTGAGGTCCGCCCCAAACAGCTGTGCTCCCTCGCGGGGTTCTCGTCAACTCCGTTAGGTCTAGGCTAAATGCCGCCCAGGATGACAAACCTTGGGAGCCCTGGAGTCAGACAAGCCCAGCCAGGTCGCAGTCCCAGCCTGCCACCGAGTTGTCTTCTGTACCTCGGAATCTTCACCCGACACACGGGACATTAGAGTCGGCTTCCAGGGGGCTGTAGAGGGAGGTGAGCACACTCGTTGCTGACCCGCCTGCACCCGGGGGTGGGGGGCTGATCTCCCCATCTCTAATATAAACTGTAATTTCCTTACCTTTGTTAAGTGCTAACAAATTTGGTTTCAAGGCTCCACCTCTGAAAACCAAATGCCACCCTGGGAACCCCCGACCCCCTCCCTCCCCCATTAAAATTCTGGAGCTGCCACGCACTTCATCAGGGCTCAGTTTCTGCAGCTGCCTCCTCGTGCATTCAACACCTGAGCACCTGCGCACACTGGGAGCACCAAGGCAGGAGTCCTCCCTCAAGGAGCTCACACTCAAGTGAGAGGAGGCAGCGACACTGCTGTAACTATGTGGACCAGGGCACCTAGTTGTGCCTCCGGGCTCGAGCCAAGGCGTCCAGAGGGCTGGTGTCTGCAAGGAGTCTGGAAGAAATGGGTAGGAAGTAGCCAAACAAAGAAACACACAAAACACAAAACAACAAAGGCAGGCAGACAGCTGGCTGTGTGGAAGAAACCAAGAGGGTATAACATAAGGAAGGGGGGACTCCCTGGAGAGGAGGGGAAGGGTCTTGTATAAATTTCCTATGGCTGCTGTACAAACCAGGTGGCTCAGAGCGACAGACATTTATCATCTCGGAGTCCTGGAGGATATTTACATGTATGTGTAAACGGGTTCTATCCACACACAGACCTTCCTGCTCCCTCTGCTTAGAAGATGCAGAAACAGTGACACCCCAGCAGCAACGAGCGTTAGACTCCCGGTTTCTCATACCGCTGTCCAATAAAAGGAATCAGGGCTCCTCAAACAAATGGCTGATTTTAGGAAGGGGCGGAAATATACAAGGGGAGGCATCTGACATCCTGTAGTGCCAGAAAGTAAGAGGGGCACCTGAGTGGCTCACTCGGTTAAGTCGGCCTTTGGCTCAGGTCATGATCCCAGAGTCCTGGGATCAAGTCCAGCGTTGGGCTCCCTGCTCAGCGGGGATCTTGCTTCTCTTTCTCCCTCTGCTTCTCCTCTCTGCTTGTGCTCTCTCAAATAAATAAATAAAATCTTTAAAAAAAAAAGTAATGGGGTGCCTGGGTGGTTCAGTGGATTAAGCCTCTGCCTTCGGCTCAAGTCAAGATTCAGGGTCCTGGGATTGAGCCCCGCATCAGGCTCTCTACTCAGCGGGGAGCCTGCTTCCCCCTCTCTCTCTGCCTGCCTCTCTGCCTACTTGTGATCTCTGTCTGTCAAATAAATAAATAAATAAAATATTTTTAAAAAAATAAGAAAGCATGAGCACACATACACACATGCATACACACACACATACACACCTCACAATGATGGGGATACATCAAAGGGATACAGTAACTGACTGAAAGCATTCCCAATATCCAGAACTGGGAAATATCTGAGTAACAATATAAGTATGGCAGGACTGGATTATAACCCAAAGTAAAAAAAATGTAAATATTCATGAGTCCATATTGATATAGATAATTGAATAAATAAATATATGAGGGAAAATAAACAAATCTGTGCAGAATAATTCTAAAAATTTATGTAGGTATTCTGCCCTCAAGGAAGTAGAACATAACTCTTTACCCCTTAAGTGTAGGCTGCCCAAAGTGACTTCCTTCCAAGCATAAAGTACGGATGGAGGAAACGTTGTAACCCCCTCATGATCTAATCAAGACAAGAATTCCAACCGAGGAACTGTTCGACAGAATACCTGACCAGTATCCTTCAAGGTCATTAAAAAAAAAAAAAAGTCAGGGACGCCTGGGCGGCTCAGTGAGTTAAGCCTCTGCCTTCGGCTCAGGTCGTGATCTCAGGGTCCTGGGATCGAGCCTCGCATCGGGCTCTCTGCTCCGTGCAGAGCCTACTTCCCCCCTCCCCCGCCTGCCTCTCTGCCTACTTGTGATCTCTGTCTGTCAAACACATAAATAAAATCTTTTAAAAAAAAGTCAAGGTCATCAAAAAATGCCAAGGTTATAAAAAACAGGGAAAGTCTGAGAAACTGTCGCAGTCCAGAGGAGTCTAAGGAGACATCCTGGCCCAGAAAAAGGATACTAGATCAAAACTAAGGAAATCTGAATAAAGTATGAAGTTTAGTCAATAATAATGTATCAATATCAATTAATTATTACAAGTACGCTTGTTCTGATTAAAGATGCTAATGGGGGACTGGGTGTAAAGTGTATGGAACTCTCTCTACTATTTTTTAAAGATTTTATTTATTTATTTGATAGAGATCACAAGTAGGCAGAGCAGCAGGCAGAGAGAGAGGGAGAAGCAGACTCCCTGCTGAGCAGAGAGCTCAACTCGGGGCTCGATCCCAGGACCCTGGGATCATGACCTGAGCCAAAAGCAGAGGCTTTAACCCACTGAGCCACCCAGGCGCCCCTCTCTCTACTATTTTTATTCTGGAAATCTAGTCTAAAACTGAAACATTATTTTAAGAGTTAAAAAATGTTTTAAATCTTTAAATACCTCACATACGTAAAGGCAATAAAACAATTGTAATACCAACTTCCTCGTTCATCACGTTCCATATTTTGGGGGCAGGTTCACAGTTTTCTGCTCTGTCCCACTGGTCAATTTTTCTAACTCTGTACTCCCACCACACGGCTTTAACTCTCATAAAATTCTGGTATCTTAACATTTGGTACGGCCTTTCACCCACTTTGTCCTTCTTCAAGAGGTTCCTGGCTATTCTTGGACCTCTGCCTTTCCATATGAAATGCAGAATGTGTGTCAGATTTCAAGTAAATATAAATAAAAATTGTGGAGGAAAAGTACCTCCAAGAGCCCCTCACTGCCTGCAAAAATTACATATAGACTCGACAGCCTGGCATCAGAGCCTTTTACGGTCCAGCTTGAACCCTCTTCTTCATCTTCTCTCCCACACTGGCCAACACACGCCCCTGAACTCCGAGCTAACTGAACACTTGCTATTTCCAAGCAAGTCCTCACTGTGGCTCCTTGGGCCCTCCACCCAGAACGCCCACCAGCTCCGCTTGTGGAGTTCTATACTCATCTTCTACCTACCCTTCAAGGCCAGCTCCCACGCCACCTCCTCCATGAAGTCCTTTTTGAGGCCCACGACCTGAGAGAGCTCCATTCAATGTCCAAACGCTTTGAGTCTCCTCTAGACCAAGTCTCTGGAGGTCTTGCATTTATTCCTCTTTATCACAATGCTCCTGTCTGCTTCATTGGGGGAATTGCGCATAATAGAATCTTAAGTATTTGGAAACCAACTCTGGTGCTTGCACTGGGGTTCTTGGTGCTAGCTGTACCCTTGTTTTGACAAGTAGCATCAACACAATGCCAAAGAGGCTGACGTTTCCCAAGAGCTTGCTCCGTGCCAGGCACTGTCCCGCACATTTGTGATGTATCATGTCCCATAATTTCCCAAGAAGCCAGCAGTAGGTACTGTACTAACCCCATGTTAAATCAAAATCAAAGCTGGCAGCAGTTAGGCAACTTGCTTCAGGTCACAGCGCAAACAAGCGCCAGAGATTGGGCTCGAACCCAGGGTCCTCTCGGAGACATCTCTACCTCGTCCATGGTACCAGATGATGTGTCTATGAATCTCCCTGCAGCACAGACGGAATCTTCTCCCTCTCGTGTCTGCTGCCCTGGGCTTTGTTCCAGGAACAGCAGGTGCTCTGCCCACGCTCGTGGAAGAACGTGGCTGAATGGGTCAAAAGGACCCAGCGTGGTCCTGACCATCACAGGTGCTCCATAAATGTTAACCATTGGTTAGTCTGTCTGTCCTCCTCTCCTTCTCTCTGTCCCCTCCCTGCCCACCCATGCTCTTCCATCACCGTTCCACTTTTCACTGATGAAGGGAGATGCTGCCTAAGGTCCTGTGATGGCAACAAGACAGGTGATGGGTATAACGGAACGAGAGCACAGGACAGAGGGCCAGTGTGAGGGTGGGACCTGGCTCGGGACAGGAGTGCTCAGAGCCACTCAGCTTGTCTCCAGCAATCAACACACATAAAACGCGGTAGCGGGGCTCTGGTCTTCAGGTCATGCTTTTGGGAAAAATCTAAGTTCCGCTGTTCCACCTGTTAAAGAGGGAACCCCAGTGGGGAAGTCGCATCGAGGCAAGAAAGCCTCAGGTGAAATGTGGGTGACCTGAGCCAGACTAGATCCTAGGCTCAAAGCCCAGCTTTGTCACCATCTAGCTGAGTGGTGTATTGCTAGATCTAGTGCCTCAATGTTACCATCTGCAGAGTGGGGCTAATTCAGAGAGTTGTTTCAAGGCCCTGGACACCCTCTAAGCAATTGCATGAACCTACAAGATGAGTTAGCACCTGGAAGCCACATGCAACAGAGCCTGGCACGAAGCAAGCACTCAGTTAGTACTGACCCCATATAGGCAATAACAGGGCCATTGGGAAGCTTCCAGAAGATCCTAGACTCGAAAGGAGTCCCTAAAACACAATCTGAGTGTAACATAAGGAAGTATTATTGGCATCATCATTTATTCCCACAACGTGCAGATCCTGAAGAGGGTACACAGATAAACGAGACGGAATCCCGGCCCTTGGGAAGCTTACAGTTGAGAACTGCATTGTCTCCTACAGTAGCCACGAGCCCACATGTGCCTATTTTAATTTAAAGCAGTGAAAGGTAAGTAAACTTTAACAGTCAGTTCCTCAGTCGCCATAGCCAGTAGCAACAGGTGTTCAGCCGCGACAGGGGCCTCGTGGCTAACACACCAGGAGGCACGGAAATGGAACATTCCCATCACTGATGGAACTTCTACCAGGCAGCATTGCTACCACGCAGAAGGTGGTCTCAAATGCAGATTCTCAGGCTACATCCCAAGCATCAGCACTGCATCGTCTCAGGTACATTTAAATGTTGTTGATTTTGCAATAATCCTACATATATACATAATCCAACTTTGAAGAATAAAGACATTGGGGTGCCTGGGTGGCTCAGTCGTTAAGCGTCTGACTTTGGCTCAGGTCATGATCCCAGGGTCCTGAGATTGAGCCCTGCATCGGGCTCCCAGCTCAGCAGGAAGCCTGCTTCTCCCTCTCTCACTCCCCCTGCTCGCGTTCCCTCTCTCGCTGTGTCTCTCTCTGTGAAATAAATAAATAAAAATATTTTTAAAAAAATATCTTAAAGAATGAAGACGCTTGGACAGAGTATTGTTTTTAAACAAATGAAACAATACCGCCATTTCATTCTGCAAGATCCTTTTTCTTCTTAGCAAAACGTTTTGGAAAGCCTCCCAACATTTAGCAGTTCAAGGCAGACATAGCATTCGAAAAAAGTATGACATGAAGGAAATTCAACGTAGTCCAGCACTGTCCCGATGGCCCACTCCGCGTGCACCCATAGCCTGTGGCTATGCACACTGGCAAGCTAAAATATATAGACAGACGTGGTGCCATTGTCCAAAAATATCAAAGTGGGGATTGCACTAGGAAAGAGTCAAAGGGACTGGGATATGTTTGAGAAGTGACAGCACCTACCTATGGGCTCGAATTATGAAACCCGGTTAGCTGGGTTTTCTATGCTTCGTACAGGCATTAAAATAACTAAGAAACAGGCTAACTCAGACAGATTTCAGGAAAAAAAAATGCTATCATAGAAGTGAGTGTTCCAAAATCACCAAGAAGTTTCAGGAAGGATCAGCCAGGCCATTCGACCGTGCGTGTGGTCAAATGGGTGACCATGTGAGGCGTCATCAGAGCCCAGGCCACTCTCTCGAATCACAAGATGATCACCTTCTCCCCTTCTGCTTTGAAACAGGCTCAGTTCTCAATAAAAATAAATGATTCTTGAAAATTTCATTGAGCACTTACTAAAGGCTGGGCTCTGTGCCAAGCATGCCAACATTGAATGCTCCCGGTAACCGTAAAGAGTAGGAAATAGGATCACTGCTGTCTTCCAGATGAGACAGAAGGTAACCTGCCTGGGGCTGAACAGCATGGCCCGCCACCTTCCTACTTCCATCCTCCTGGCTGGATCACCCAGACTCAGCCCCTCCTCTGCCTCCAGGGAGCTTGTGCGGGCCTTCTTCATTTCTCGAAATCCTTGGCTCCCTTGGCTTCTGTGGTAATGTACTAGGTACCCATGTCTGTGCTCTTCTACCATCCCTGTCCCCTAAATGTGGGGCACGTGCCCGACCCTAGTGCCGAGCGGCCCACTCGTCCCCCACCCTTCTCCTGTCTCACACCCAGTCCTGCCCACTAGGACTGCCCACTGCCCACTTCGACCTCAGTGGTCTCCCACCTGCCTGCTGGAGGTCTCCCCCTCAGGCTGCCCAAGTACCAGCCCCTTTTCCCACGTACAGCCGACACGTCCCCCCACAGAACCTTGCCACCAGTGGGCCATTCCAGCAAGTCACTGTTTCCTGCCTCGGCCAGCTGTGGTTGTGTTTTCTCTCTCCTGATGCTCCTGGGCTTCTTCAGCTCCATGTAGGAGGCTCTCAAATGTGTCCTCCAAGGACAACCCTCAGGCAATGAGGGAAAGAAGGAAGTCATGGGATAATCCTTAAACCCTACAATTTTGAAGTTCATGCAATTGCTTAGAGGGTGTCCAGGGAGATTCAGCCCGGGATGCCCACGGCGTAACTTCTCATTAACCCACGCTGTACTGCCTGTTCTCCCTCCTACTCACTCTCCCCCAGCCCTTCACTTGTGCCTCCGAAGATTAACTCTTTGATCGATGACTTACACCCAAATACGTGTCTGCTTTGAGAAGAATCCAAAATGAGACCCCGCCCCACAAATCGGTCTGCGTTTCTGGATTCTTTATCTGTGCCTATGATTTTCTGTCTCCGAGACATCTGGGTTGAAATCCCAAATTCTTTTTTATTCTTTTGCTCTATCCCTTCCACCTTTCTGAGTCGTTCTGAATCATGCTTTGACATATCTTATTTCCATTTTTCCACATTCCCACCCCAGTTCAGGTCCTTATCACCTCCCACCTTGATGAAACCCCATTGCTCAACCTATTCCCTCTGCCAGGAATGCACCTGAGACTTTGCGAGGTTCGTCCTTGAGGGCTCCTCTATGCCATGCTTTGTGCAAGGTGTGTCCTTCAAGGCTCCTCTGGGACGGTGTTCCCTGCCACCCCATTGCAAGGATGGTTCTCTTCTCCTCACTTCCTTTACACTGTTATCTACTCCATTCATCTGACATGGGCAAGATGTTCTCTTTCAGCCCTCGTTACTTACACGTGTATATTTCCTGCTCCTCCAGTAAAATTTAAGGACCTTAGGGTCAAGGACTATAACATATGCTTTAAAAAAAAATCTGGGGCACCTGAGTGGCTCAGTGGGTTAAAGCCTCTGCCTTAGGCTCAGGTCATGATCCCAGGGTCCTGGGATCGAGCCCCGCATCGGGCTCTCTGCTCAGCAGGGAGCCTGCATCCTCCTCTCTCTCTCTGCCTGCCTCTCTGCCTACTTGTGATCCCTGTCTGTCAAATAAATAAATAAATCTCTCCTTAATAGGGGCTCTGTCAACATCGGCCAGTTTTACGTGACTGGCAAGCTCACGTTCCTAACGAAGTAAATGCAGGTAAATGGTGGACAGACTTACTCATTCCCCACATTACATTAAGTCCCCAGAAATCTGAATCCCCAGGAGTCCACAAAGCTCCATCCAAAACCTTGATATGACAGAGAGCCGCCCAAGCAGATGGAATTAACTGACCTGCGTTACATGCCAGAGTCATCCGACCCACCAGCATTTTTGCAGGTTGATGGCAACACGAGGGGGTTAAAGTTGGTGGTGTTACCATACCGAAAAAGGATAGTGTCTGCCCTAGAAGTACTAGGAAGAGTGAGAGTCGATAGCTTTCTGTCTCGAGACTGAACAATGGTGACCATTCATTCTGGCTTTCTCTCATTCAACAAACATCTATTTGGCACCAAGCAAGCAGCAGGCCCTATGCTAGCCACTGGGGGAGTAATTACAAAGCTGACAGTCAGTGCCCGTGTCCTTGGGGGGGGGGGGGGCGGCGGGAGGGACAGATAATAAATAAGTGAACCACCAAATTAAATAATTGCAAATGGTGATATGAAATAAGTGCAGAAATAAACAAGTATAGTTTATACTATAGACCAAAATAAATATGCTATATAACAATAAACTATAATAAACAAGGAAGAAGGGCTATAATAGAAGAAAAAGAGGGTCTGACTTGGAAAGGCTTTTCTGGGGACAAGTCACAAAATTTATTAAAACCAGGCCACCACCGGCACGCACAGACACACACGTCTGAGGTGGCAGTGTGAGCAACAGGGGTAGTCAGAGAAGGCTTCCTGGAGGAGGCGGCCTGGACTTGGGCTTTAAAAGCAGACAGGGGGGTGCCTAAGTGGCTCAGTTGATTAATCATTTGCCCTTGGCTTAGGTCATGATCTCAGAGTCGTGGGATCACGCCCCATGTTGAGCTCCCTGCTCAGTGGGGGCGTCTGCTTCTCCCTCTGCCCCTTCCCCTGCTTTTGCTCTCTCTCTCTCTCTCTATGAATAAATAAAATCTTAAAAATAAATAAATAAAACGAGACAGAGAGGTGCTTGAGTGGCTCAGTCGGTTAAGCATTCAACATTCAACTCTTGATTTTGGCTCAGGTCATGATCTCAGGGTCATGAGACAGAGCCCCGTGTCAAGCTCAGCATGGGATCTACATGTCTCTCTCCCCCCGCCGCACCCGCTCACTCAATCTCTGTCTCTCTCTAAAATAAATAAATTTTTAAAATCTTTTATTTTTTAAATTTATTTTTTTTAAAGACTTTATTTATTTATTAGAGAGATGGAGAGAGATCACAAGTAGGCAGAGCAGCGGGCAGAGAGGGAGAGGGAGAAGCAGGGTCCCCACTGAGCAGGGAGCCTGATGTGGGACTCGATGCCACCACCCTAGGATTGTGACCTGAGCCGAAGGCAGCCGCTTAACCGACTGAGCCACTCAGATGCCCTAAATTTTAAAAATCTTTCAAAAAACAAAAGCAACAGAGAAGTTTGTTGAAAGTGTGACTTGGAGGTGAGGACCAGGCCGTGCCTGCTGGGGGTGGGGGGAAGGGAGGCACGGGTAGGCTTTTCTGCTAGAGCCTGCGGTCAGAGTGGTACCCATAGGATTCCAAGTCCAGGTGACATGCGGCAGCCAGCTGTCCCCAAGGTCTCCCACAGATGGCAGAAAGCTGCTCAACCAAGAACCCCCATTCCCCCTCGGGAGTGGGGTGACTTCGGAAAGCCCCAGACACCCAGGTGTGCCTGCACAAGGTGACAGAACGCAGGGATGGGACAAAGTTACACGACACCTTTACGCTTCCACGGAACTAGCAAAGCCAAAAAGGCATCCATGTATGTGGGGGCGGGGGGGCGGGTGGTTGTGTGCAGGGGACACAGAGGCTGGGGCTTGCACAGGGCTCCTCTTCAGGGTGAGCAGGAAGCCCTACCCAGATTTTGCAAGAAGCTTTGTAATGCAAATACTCTCCAAGACGTCAGAAAGGCATTCACCTCAGATGCCCTCTCTTTCTTCTCTCTCCCTCTCTCTACCTCGTCATTTCTTCCAATCCAGGGAGCAGGTCAGATGGATGGGATGTGTGACTGAGCAGTGCTGGGAAAGTGCCTGGGCCCCACCCCACTCCTCCCAACCCCCGGTATGGGGGAGGGGCGCGCCAGTGCTCCCCTTGCAACACTGAAGCTTTGTTTGCTGCAGTTCTGAAATCAGCCTCCTCACTTACCTCACCCAACACAGAAAATTCTGTCCCTTCCTTCTCCTCCACTGCAGGGGGAAGAAGGGGTAGCTAATAATGGCCAACTTTCATATGTAAGCCTCCCCCCCCCCCATACCTGTTATTGCCTGTTATTGCCCTTCCCCACACACAGAAGAGAAAATTGGCTTAGAACGGGTGGAAGAATTTGACCAAGGTCATGTGGTGGGTAGATGCCTGAGTGGGCTTTGGATATCCGTCATTCTGTACAACCTGTTGATTTTCCCTGGACAACCCCTGCCTCCCTGCTTGCTGGAAGTCAGACCACCTGAAGGAATGGCTGTCCAGGTGGAAGGAAGGAAGAGGTTCCAGCTCAAGTTCTGAGTCAGCCCTGAATGAACAGCCCTGATCCCAAGGTTCCCTGTGGGATCGTGAGGCCTGGCCTTACATACAGGTTGCTGATCACAGGCTCCAAAGAAAAGGCCCAGGTGATAGAATAACAAGTCATCATATTTTAATTCCTTTATTCAATTAAATATTGACTGAGAGCTTTCCAAATCAACCCAGACATTGCTAAGGAACTGGTGCATTGCTTCATTTTACATTTATGGAAAGTAAGGCCCGGAGAAGGTAAGCAGGTCCTCAAGGCAAATCCATAGAGACAGAAAGTAGGTTGGTGATGGCCACGGGCTTGGGGGAGACACGGAACTAAGGAGAGAAGGGAAGCGTGAGTCTTCCCTGTGGGATGAGGCGCTCCATCTGAGCCATGGCCTGGCTGCATTCTGGCATTCCCTCTGAACTTTGCCCACGAAGGCACGTTTGGGAAACCCTGAAACTTCACTGTCATTTAGAGTGGTAACCATAAAACCAGTATCATTGAAAATATGCAAAACAGTTGAAATACATATTTACTGGCAAGTGGTAAGATCCAGAAATTTCTAACACAAGCCAGGAACTGAGAAGTCAGGCTGCCCTCCACTCCTGGCCATCTGAGTTCCCCTCCACTGAGGTGCACTTGCAGACGTGCCCTTGATTTCACATTAATCGCGTCTTGCATTTCTAGTCCACCATGTGACTTCTGGCTCGGCATTCAGAGCTCACCGATAAAATGAAAGGTGGGGGCAACATTCCTTCCTGATCTAAAACGTGCAGCCTCAATCACCAGGAGCAGCCACCTTGCAACCATGCCAGTGACCAGCCTCAGGATGAAGGTGACACCGGGGCTGGGAGAACCCGGGTCCCTGATGACATCATTGATCCACCAAATCGACCGATCCTGGAGCATGTCCTACCTGCGGACTTCCTGCTATGTGATGTCATACGAGTCCTCACTGTTTACAGGTTTGGGAAGGATTTGTGTGACTTGCACACAGAAGGAATGCTGACTGATGACCACTCGTCCTGACGACACCAGGCTGAAGTCCTCACTTCCCCGTAGCCCACTCTGGGACTAACTCCGCTGTGTGATCTTTAAGAAGTCACCCAACATCCCTGTACCCGTTTATTCCATTTATCCCCAATTATCCCCCAATACCCAATTATCCCCAAATGGGGATAATTTTTCCATCTGTCCTTAATTTGCAAGATGACTCTGAACCAATGAGATGTGAGTGGTGCTGGGATTTACAGATTACAGGGTCTTCCCTCTTCCCACTTAAACCCTAAGAGGCTTTGCAACACCATTTTGCAAACATTACATCATTTAAACTTCACGTCAACACTTTGAGGTGATGGTACCGTTATTCCCATTTTTGTAGATAAGGAAACAAGGTTAGGCGTGTTGAGTGACTTGCCCAAGGTCACGAAAGCTCAGGCTTGAACCTGTGTGATCTCATTTATGGTCCATTATCGCACACCCTCAATTACCACCCTATCAAAGAATGAAGGCGCATCCATCAGCAATCAGAAAATAATGACATTGCCAATTACCTGATTTATTTATTTGCTTAACTGATAGCTTCTGTCTATTAAACTGTGAATACATCAAAAGGCGCTTGTGGAGCCTAGTAAAGTCTCTTAATGTTGGTTACTTTGTTTCTAAAAATAATTGCTGTTGGACAATGCCTGTGATGAATGTTAACTGGCCTCATGTGCCTCCCTTCTTTAAGAACCACTTCTCTTCCTACCACATGGAGAAAGCAGATCTGCGACGAGAAAGAAGAAAGTTCACGCAGAGAGCGAAGCGATGTCATGTGTGTTCTGCACCTAGACTATATCCTTCCCAACCTGATTTTTGATATTTCACTCTTTTGTTTGGGTTTATTTCTCTCCCCCAAATCCTTCCAGTAAATTCTTCTTTGGACCCATGCTAGTTCCATGTATCTATCACTCGTGATGAAAAGGTTATGAACTCCCAGACTACGTGCAGAGAGGTTGCGACCAGAGAGCCATGGGCAACCATCAAGGCAGGACAGCAAACATCATGATGGGCACACATGCATTTTAAAACAGACGGATACTTAGAGGGTATCTTCTAGCTAAAAATCCACCAGGTTTTGGAAGATGTTTTAATAAATTGGAACAAAAAAGCAAACGCTCCTGCTCAGACTCCCCTTCTGCTTAGGGCATGCTGGTTCCATTACAGGTGGCTCGCCATAGCCAAGGGCATCCCCAATGACACCATAGAAAGAAGGTAGCAGCTGCTCAAAAGAAATAGCTTTGACTTAAACCAGCAACTCATCTCAGTGTTAAGAAGAAGCGTTGAAGTTGCCTGGCCAAGTTGGGAACGGACAGAGAATGAGAAGAATCTAGAAAAAGATCAAGAATCGATCCATTGATGTTCAGAGTGATGGACAAACCCTAGAAAATGGGTGAATCATTTCGGTTGTAGAGTGTTTCTCAATTGTAATGATTATTTGTCCATTTCTTAGATATTCTCTGTTGATTAGGAATATCATCCAGGAGAAAGAGACAGGATGTGTTTGGTGTGTCCCCGACTCTAGTTTTTGTATTATTCAGGGTCCTGATGGGATAGAGATGGCCCAGCCCAATTGTGGGGTTGACAAGAGTTTAAGGCAGGGACTGGGCACAAGGGAATGGGTGAGGTTCAGGAAAACCAATGAGAGAGAGTGCAGGGTCTCAGCACCAGCCAGTGATGCGGCTTGACCACCACTAAGCCAGAGGAGACAAGGGGAGCAATGGTTTCCAGCATCTAGAGAGGGCAGCTTCCCAGAGAAACCCCCTTGCTGAGAGCTGTGGTTGCTCTCCTCTTACCGTTCTCCTCACCTTCCTCTGGCTACTGAATCCAACTGGAATCCAGAGGCCAAGAGAGCCTGTTGATGTCACCCAGATAGGGTAGCTCTTGGGGCAGGGAGCAGGGTGGGGACAGGATCATGATAGGCCAAGGGAAGAGATCCAGCCCCGTGTTCATTCACCCCATCGGGGAAGCGTTAGAGTGGAAAGCTAGCGAGACATCACAGCCCTAACTCCCTGTTCGAGCTCCAGAGTTCCATTTCCAACCGGCTATTGGGGTCTTGCTGGTCTCTCACACCCAACACATCCAAACCACCACTGCTCATCTTGCTGCTAAATTCTGATCCTTCACTGGATCCTTCCCTAACTTGGCATGTTTCTCCAGCTCTGTCCTCCTGGCCACCCAGGCCAAGAGCTCAGCACCCCTCCACACTGTGGTCTCCATGGTTCCTCCCCTCCCCCCACCTTACTGCCCACCATCTTGCCCACCCTTTCTCATTTGTTTCTATCTCGGAGGATCCCCTTCTAACTGGTTTTCACGTCGCTACTGTCTTCCCCTTTAAATGCATCTTATACACCATAGCCTCTTTAATTAAAACCCAACGCGGACCTTGATTCATCTGCCCAGGACTTAACTGAGCGGTCCCTCCTTGCTCCCCAAATATGTTCCAAGCCTGCCTGCCACAATTTCTCTGCTAAAGCTTTTCCTTTGCCTGGAGGAGGGATCCCCCCTTCATTGTTACTTCCTGGAATCTAACCTCCCTTCATGCTACCAAAGATTCTGATCTTTTCCTTCCTCCGTTCTCCTGGGATATTTTGTCTATACTCCTATATAATAGCCCTAATCCATGAGAGTTCTTACCACTTTGTAAAATTGAGAGCAAGAATCATGCCCTATTCATTTCTATCATTGTCCCCAGTATCTAGCCAAGCGGCTGGCGTGGTGTAGATATTTTAATACCCACACATTGAATGAATGGATGTGACTATCAATTGAGAGATTTGCCAAGGACCCAGGGGGCAAGATATTTCTTGGTCTGTCTCTCTAGTCTCCACAATAATACGGAGCAAGTTCAGCCCTGATGAGCCCCACATTGACTGCGGCGCATATGACTAAGCCCATGATATACTTGAACTTTATGGAAGTACTTTCCAAACAGCTTTATAGCCTAGCCAGGCACACAAGGTTGCGAATAGATATCTAGAGATTTATTGGATCATTAAATGAACTGGGGCACAATGGCCATTGTGTTCATCTACACAGTGGGAGAGAGACCCAGGGCACCTAAACCATCCCCAGGGTAAAAACCAGCCCTCAGGCCCCATATCCTCTGCAACGCACCAAAAAGTGGCCCTTGAGGTTTGGATGAGGCAGCGGGAAGAGTCTGAAAGCCCTGAGTTCACGATGGTGGGTGTAGGTGGGAGGAGGATGGAGGGGGAGCGGCGGCGGAGAGAGGAGAGGAATTGTCAAAAGTGCAGTGATTTAGTGTCTGTCCCTTTCTTCCTCCCTCCCTCCCTCTCTCCCTCCCATCACCCTGCCTCCTGCACAAGGAACTATTGAGAAGGGACAGAACAAACGCTCCCTTATGCAGCTCCCACGGCGTCTCTGGGTTTGTGGAGACAGCTGCCTGTAGCACGCTATGGTTACTCATTACCCGGGTTCCCAGGCAGGAAAAGGAGCAAACTTAATAGACCCGAACTAACCCTCAGCTCAAATACTCCAGCTGTAAATAAATAAATAAGTCAGGTGTACCAGGACTCAGGGGACAGGGGTGGGGGAGGGGTGGCGGTGCGATGGGGGGAGGGGATGGGAAAAAACCAAGAGTCTCTGGGAGGGGGAGGAGGAGAAGGCGAACTCCCTTTGGAGGTAGGACAGAGGGGCGCTTGTGCTGGTGCCTGTCCTTGCCTGCAGCGCAGCCCCGAGTCTCAGCAGGCCACTCGGAGGACTTTGAGGACTTTGAGGGAAGAGAAAAGAAAGCCCCATTTCGCCAGCTGCCATGCCCAACCCTCCGTAGCCCGGGTCGCTTCTTGAAATTACCAACTGCCACCACGTTGGCTGGTGGGAGAGGCTTTGTGAGGTGGAGAATGAGCTTGGCTCTCCTCCTGGCCCCCAAGGCAAAGCCTCCATCCTCTGCCACCAAGGTGCCCACCGAACAGATGGGGTGGGGGGCAGGGATGGATGGAGAGGGTGAAGGGATGAGAGGCAGGGCAACGGTGGGCACCAAGACAGCCATACCCCCCAGTTTAAATATATCGATACCACTGGTTCTCAACAGGGACATCTGCCCCCCTTCGCCCAGGGCCCATTGGGCAATGTCTGAAGACATTTTTCATTGTCGATCCTGGCGGGGGGCGGGAGTCGGGCTGGGTGGCGGTGGTGCTAGCTTCTGGTAGAGACCACGACGCTGCCCCCTACAACAAAGAACAGCTTTCCACGAGACAGAATGGTCCAGCTGCGCACGTCACGATGCTGAAGTTGAGAAGTCCTACGGTCACTCTCCAGCCCAGAGCCCCGTCCCCAGCCATGGCCACCTCGAGTTTTACAGACAGCGTCAGTCAGCCCGCCAGCCCATAAAGCTCCATAAAGCTCCCCTCCCTGCCCTGTTCTTCCTGAATGAATGAGGGAGGAAGATACTAGAACTGCATGTGCAATAAGGCATCGACCTCCTTTGGAGTCACTGTGGGAACCAAACCAGAGAGCAAGCACAGCCCCTGCCCGGGGGGGAAGAGGGGGGAGAGGATGTCCACCAGTCACAGCGGCATTCCGGCATTCCGCAGTCGCTGCCTGATCATTGAACAGCCTGCCCGAGGAATTTCGGAACCAAGGGGCTGCGGCCACCTATCACTTGGTCTCCAAGTCTCTGCTGACCCTGGGGTCCAGGGACACTGCTTCCGGGGGGTAATTTTTTCCTACCGTATTTGTTGCTCCCCAGCCAATCGATCTCACACGTGACTCTCACCCTCACAGGGGCCTCAATTTAATAAAGTCCGCGTGGGCAGGGATGGTCCCCTGTCACCCTCTCAAGACCACTGCGAGGTTTAATGAGCTCTTTCTGGAGTGTAAAGTGCTCCCAGCAGACCTCCTACCGAGATGAAGCCTGACCCAATTCCTGTGGCCAAGTGTGCAGTAAGTGTGGATGACATTAAGGGCCAGGATGACATTTGTTTCCTAGTGTGGCTGTGGCAACAAAGCCTTGGTGGTCCAGCACAAGCCTTGGCAGGTTCCAGGAAGACCATCCGACCCAGCTGCTCCCAGGGAGGCCGACCTGCCGCTGTCAGTTCGAACGCCTCCACGGCCCTCATGCCAGCTCCTCAAAGGAGGGTGTGTGCGTAGGTGGGAGAGGGTGAGGCATGTGCGCATGGGGTGTGTGCCATGTGTGTTCACGTGTGTTGTATATGTGGTGATGCGTGCACGTATGAGAGGAGTGTGTGTAGGACCACAGACGATAGATGTCAGAACAAGAGGACCAAGGAAGACTGCAGAGAGAAGAACTGTCCTAAAACATCTCCGATGGGTACCTTTGGGGACACAGGATATCTAGAGCCTAGAAATTCCAAATAAAGACTTGTCCAAGTTCAGTGCCTGTCTCTGCTGCTTTGGAGCTATGTGAACTTGGGCAAGGTGTTTAGTTTGTGTCGGATTCCATGTCCTCATCTCTATAAAGGGATAATAAAATCACCTACCATGTGCCTTATGGGAATTAGGGATTATGGGTGATGTACCCAGCATTGGGTTCGTAGCCAGCGCTTGGTAGAGGGCAAATGCTCTGATTACCACTGCTTTGGGAGGAAAGTTCTTCCTGCAGTCTAACCCAATGCTGCCTACTCCCTTCCCTGCTTCGCAGCGAAAGCCCTTTCCCCCGGTTGATCACCGTCTCTGCCTGTCAGAATCCTCTTGACTCCGGTAGCCTTTGGGGGAGATGTTAGGTCATCTGGTCCACCTGGCCCAGACTCGAAGGAACAAGGTAAGCTGATGACCCACCTGCCACCCCCAGGGCCCCCTGAGAGCCTTCCTTGATGGCCCGTCAGACTGCAAAGCAAGCCTGGCTGGAGCTTCCTCCTTTCCGCCTACAGCTGATGCCAGCTTCCTAAATCCCCCAGATGCCCGATGATGACTTATTGCCACCATAAAGCAATGACAGGCCCCTATCACCCACAATCAGCCCCGCCTGCCCTTCACCACCGGTCTGTCAAAGCCGCCCCTCCCTTCCCCGTTGTTAGCTCGAGGCTTGCTTATCTGCTGCTGGAGACAGAAGTCTCTGGTTTAATTGTGGCAAATTAATTATTGAACTCTACAGCCTGCCTCCCCCCACGCACACATGACAATAACCCTTATTCAAAGCCCAAGTGGGATCCATCACCATCATAGACTAGCTAGGGAAAGCTTGCTCAGACCCTGCCCCACAGGGGGCTGGAGGTAGTGGGGGGAAACTTCCTCCAGAAGCCTCTCCCAACCCTTCTGTTCCAGTACCTCCATGCAAGAGCGACTTTGTAACAACACAGGCTGCTTCAAGTTCTTGCTTGCAAATCAGTAACTGATATTGCCACGTAACTCACCAGTTTATCTCCTTGGATCTGCAGAAGCCCCCGAGTCTGGTTCAGAGCAGATGCTTAAGCTGTCTTGAATGGATGGATGAACACAGATGAGCAACCTCTCCAACCCAACCTCTTTTGTTTACTGATGGCTGATGGAGACAAAGTAATACACATCACTCACTCCGTGTACCTGACAGGCACTGTTTCCAGCACTTTTTCCTCCTGACTCGGATGGAGGGAGGTATTGTGGCCATTAATTTCTGTTTACAGATGGGGAAATTAGGGACTAGGTTAAGTCACTTGCCCAAGGCCCTGATGAGTAGCAAATCAGGATTCAAACCCAGACAGAGTCTACACGCCTATGGATCTCGACCTCCTGCTTCTGTGTGGATGTTGTTACTCTTACTGCAACAGTAAGACGAGGACCCAGAATCCAGCACCCAGCTTAACGAAGAGCTACAGCATGACCAAGACCACTGCTATTCCCCGTGCGGTCCTGTGCAGCTGTCCTTCTTCCTCCTTCCCAGAGATAAATACACCAAATTCTGTTTATTGTTCTTTTTCATAGCAGTTTTAACACATATGTGCTGGTCTCTAAACCACACGCTACTCCATTCTGTTGTTGAACCTCATTAAAATGATCCTATGCTCCATGGAGTCCGCTGCTTCCCTCCCTTGAAGTCGTGAACATATTTTCTGAGATTTTCTTCTCCGTTCCTCTACTTTTTCTGCTTTTCTTTGTTCTGACACTCCTGGGTATAATCTATGTTGTCTTCATCTATATTGAAGGTCATATTGGTTACAAAGCTTTACAGTATGTAAGAAGAGTTTCTCATCCATCCATTCTTTTGGGTACATAACCCTTACTTCCTCCTTTTTCAAACAATGAGGAAGGTTCTCTACAATGAGGACCATAAAATAAAAGGGGACCCAGGCTGACACAGGGTATCTGGGCACTTTGGGCAGACTGGGAATGTCACTGGGCACCAGGTCAGTATCTCTTGGATGTCGGCCTGTGAGATGACCGACAGCACAGGACTTCGATGGTTAAGTGGTTAAGACTGGGCTTCGGAGCCAGCCTCCCCTGGGCTGGATCTCCTCTTATTAATATAAATTACCGACACTACAGAGTTACAAACATTGGAATGCTATTGTCTTCCAGTAAGAGGCATTTATTCCCACATTTGCAGGACAGCAGGTTGACTGTGGTTCTGCCAGCCTGGGATAGACTCAACTGGGCAACTTGGCCTGACGTTGCCTGTTGGCCGAACTTGGATCCTGGGCCATGGGTTGATATCTACAGTTATCGACTGCTGCCTAAAACACCCTCTCCCTCCACAACTTGATGGCTTATAACAACCATTTCTTTCTGATGATGATTCTTGGGGCTGGCTGGGCAGATCTACTGATCTTGCCCCGGGCTCACTCCTGTGTCTAGGGTCCAAGGTGGTCTCTCTCACATGTCCAGCCATGGGTGCTGGAGATCCTTGGGGGAACACTGGTTCTCTTTCACGTGCCTTCATTCATCAGTAAGCTAGACTGATGTTCGTACAACATGGGGAGCTCAGGGTTCTAAAATAATGAGAGTCTAATGAGCCCGGTCTGTTCAAGGGCCCTGGAATCCACACATATCCCTTTGGCCACATTCCCCTGGTCGGAACAAGTCACAAGGTGGCCAGCCCAGGTTCAAGGCAGGCAGGGCAGTAGAAACACACTTCCCCTCTTGAGGACACAAATGGCAACTTCACATTACAAAGCAACATGGATTCGGGGTGGTGTGATTCATGTGATGGGGCAAGGCAGACAGTTAATTATCAACATGATCTACTGTAGTTGGGTTCAGATCCACTCCACTTGTGTTCTCTGGATCCAAGACTGAAGGGCCAGTAGAGACCTGGGATATGCTCTTCTTGAGGTAGACCACAGGAAACCAACCCAAGCCAAACCTTGAAGCCTCCTGCTCCTGGCATGGTTGCTGACATTCCATTGGCCAAGGCAAGTGATGTGGCCAAGGCCAACATCCATGGTGCAGGAATAGCGGGAGGGGGTGGGGGAGTATATACAAACAACACAGGAACCCACACTATGATGGGCCTGCTACAATGTACAATACTTAGTTCTTGCCTGAAAAACATGGGGTAACTCCTCCCTTTGAGGGTTGTTTCAGACAGAGGGACTCAATAAACTCATCCTGGTTTGCCTAGGCCTCTCTGGGTTTTACTTTTTTAAAAAAGATTTTATTTATTTATCTGAGAGAGAGAGAGAGAGAGAGATCATGAGCAGGGGGTTGGGGGAGCAGCAGAGAAAGAAGGAGAAGCAGGCTTCTCATTGAGCAGGGAGCCTGATGTGGGGCTCTATTCCAGGACCCAGGGATCATGACCTGAGCTGAAGGCAGACGCTCAACCAATTGAGCCACCCAGGCACCCCGGGACTCTTCTGGTTTTAGCACCGAAGGTCTCATATTCCAGGACATCCCTCAGTCCTGTGCGATGGTTTGGGGACCAACAACCTCAACAACCCCCTCAATCCTCCCAACAACCCCCAGCTAGGTATTATGAAGTTGATGATTATGCATACTCTGGAGCAAAAAGCAATTTCTCAGCAGCTATGCACAACGCTGGTGGCAGAAACTCTCTCCAGCAACAGTCGCCAGCTGCCCCACTTCTCCCAAACCCCCTACCTCCCAAGCCTTTCCCTCCTGAGGTCCTTGCTCCCTGGTCTTTAAAAACGACCCTCTGGAGGAGAACAGGTACTTCGAAAGGAGGGAAACTGAGGTCCAGAGCAACAGAGGCAGGCACCTGGGATGAGGAATGAGGAGCTCGCGGGCCGGGGTGGAGCACAGAGTGACACAGGAAAGAACGGGGCTAACCTCTGGAAACAGAGGGACTAGCCTATAAGTAGGTGGAGCCCCCGGCACAGTGTGGCACAGCATGGCACAGCGCGGCACAGCGCCGCATGGTCCCAGGCGTGGCTGGGAATGTCTGACCCTCACCACTGCCCTTCCCTCCCTCCCGTAACTTCAGAACTTCGGGAAAGGGCCCTGTGCTGACCCAGTGGAGCCAGATCCCCATCCTGCCCTCTGTCTGACTTGCCTACAGTGTGACCCGCAGCAAGCTGTCCACCCTCTCTGGGCCTCAATTGCCGTGTGTATGCATCAGCTTCCTGACCTCCCAGGACTCGGGGGGAAGGTGAACAAGAGAGCCACATGCTGGAATGGAATGGGAACACCAGGTCCTGGTTACGTGCGTCCATCTAAAAGTCGCCCGTCTTCTTGGAGCTGTGTTTGCTCTTGAGGGTGAATCACAATTCTTGTCTTATGCCTTGGTCAGGCTGCCATGACAAAGTACCGTAGACTTGGAGGTGGGGCTTAAACAACGGACATTTCCTCCCCACGGTTCTGGAGGCTGGAAGTCTGAGACCAGGGTGCCGGCACGCTCAGGCTCTAGGGAGAGCTTTCTTCCAGGCTTCCAGAGGAACGCGTTTGTGCGGGTGCTCCCGTGGCAGGGAGAGACGGCGCATAAAATCTCTCTCTCCTCATCTTCTTATGAAGCCACCAGTCTTGTTGGATGAAGACACTGGCCCAGGACCTCACTAAACCCCGATCACCCTCCTGGAAGCCCGGTCTCCGAAGAGTCACACTGTGGGTTCGGGCGTCCACACATGCATTTTAGGGGCACAATTTGGCCCATGGCACCTTGGGCTTCTCACCGCTGTTGGATCACATACGACGGGCATGTGACCCAGCTCGGTCCCCGAAAGGCACGCTCACGCCAGAGAGAGGCAGGGCGTGGGGCTCGCTGGCACGCTGGTGAAGCGGTGCGTGCGCTGATTGGGATCAAGCTGATGGGGTCAGGGGCAGCGATACTGAAAAACCCTCCAGATCTCCTCCCGGTTCTCTCAGGGAGTCCCAACTCCTGAGGCCTGGGACTGCCACTCCGGAACCCCTGTCCTGGACCCTTCCGAGGGCATCTGGAGGACAAACACCTTTTGATCGGAATGTTTTCCAAATACTCAACATCTGGAAGGACCTGTAACAAAGGCCCCCTTTGTGCAGCCGGGAAACGGGCGGGCAATAAAACAGTGCCAGACCCCACAGAGCTGGGAAGGGCAGGGGCGCGGAGTGGGTGAGGGTTGTGGGCAGGTGGGGGTGGGGGGGCGGGTAGGGGCGGTGAGGGAGACCTGGGTGAGCATGAGGTCAGCAGGAGGTATGCCCGGGGCTTCCCTAGGGCTTCCCACATGCTGGGTGCTCTTTCAAGAGCTCTGCCTTTAGCACCTTCTGCGTAGACGAGGAGACGGATGAGGTGGTCACAGGGAGGGAAGCAGGCGTAGCCAGGAGGCTGCGTGCGGTGGTGCGGAGAGAGCGAATAAAGCAGACAGGTAGGGGAGAGATGGAGGAGTTCACACAACAACACGGGAACATTCTTCAGGTCTGGACAGGGCGAGGCAGAGGAATCATCCCTACTGGAATGTTCAAAGGGGACACTGTCCAACCCTGCGTCTAACCAGCTTTCTTCCCCCACTTCCTTGGAACCGTGTGCTCCGAAAGCAGGCACTGGCCCCTTGCAGAAACCTCCTCTCCCTTTGTTCCAGCAGGTGGCTGTGCATACGAGTCTGCATGCCCCCAGGGGCTGACGGGATCCTGTAATGACAGACCACGGAACGCTGTGGCTCGTCCCACACATCCTACAACAAGCACGCAAACCCTGCCTCCAGCCCCCGTGTGCCTGCAGCGCCAAGGCGGTCCAAAGACCCGGGGGTGCCCCCTCTGGGCAGAACTCCTTGGAGACTGAAGGCCCCTTATGTCCCAATCCCTACCAAAAAGACAGGAATAGAGCACTGCCTCCTGCTTCTTTCAAAAAGCACCTGACAGGGGCACCTGGGTGGGTCAGTGGGTTA